>JAANSN010003064.1:0-20452 GCA_036850665.1 Dicranocentrus wangi | reverse complement strand
ATGGTATCACCAAGTTCATCATCATCATCTTGTACTTGCAAACGAGGATTTATCATTACATCATTATTGTTATCCCAATACATATCCCTTTTGCTTGCAATCACGGGATAGAGATTCAAAGACGAAACATGACGTGAATTTTTTTTTCCTTCTTCTTCTTTTATAACACGCTGGTTGTTGGATCAGGGAGATGTGTGATGTATGTTGACTTTTTTCGAGTGGGAGGGCCCATGCATATATAACATCATTTTTTTGCACGTTTTTTTTTTGTACCAGAACAAGCTCTAATCAGTGTAATGAATGCGTTTGCAAACATCCACTGGGGAAAAATACCTTGTACCGCCAGACCTGAGCTTATTCACTCTTTCTTGGAAGCAAGAACAACTGCTCCTGCTGTCTTTTTGTCATCGTCTATTTCATTTTTCAATGTGAAATCCTCTCTGACAAGTAAAAACACGCCAAAAAATCACTTCTTCTACTCTCTACTTCATATACATAGTTTGACTGCACGCTTGTTCTACTAAATTGCATAATAACAATGGGTGCATTGCAGCAATGGAGAGTAATAATAATTGCGTATTGACTTCCCCATCATTTTCATCACATCACTCATCTTTTCCTCTGTCCCTCTGTCCCATGGGAAGAGCAGCAAAAGGGAAATTTACGACAACTCGTACACAAAAAGTAAACGCGTGTGAGATGAGAAGGACTATAACACATATAATATGTGTGTGCGCTCACACATAATGATAGAGATAAGTCGGGGAGATAATGGGAATAAATGTGCACAAGGTGTTACGATATATGACAATAGCAACCTTGAGACTATGCCGTGAGCCTTGGCGAAGCTAAAAGAGGAAAAAAGAGAGAAAATTTTTATGTATGGCTTTGTGGATGTGGATTGATATTAGTATTTTAGTGCTGGTTATTTTGGACGTGTCCAAATATGGGCGACGTGTACGTGTACACTGCTGTGTACCTAGGAACCGAAAGGATTTTTTTTTCATTTGGGATTGAATGTCATCTCATGAATTTTGTTTTTGCAACTTGAGCCGTATCTCTTTCTGCTTTGCTTGCTTGCCGATTCACACTGCATTAGCATTGGAGTGGAGTGGATGGAAGGAAATGCAGTCCGTATTTGGAATGGGAAGTCCTTCTCGCGGAGGAGCCTTCTGGGAAGAAAGTGTGAATGATTTGGGAAGGCTTTTAAAGTGAATTTTTAAGCTATGCAACAAACTTGCAAGTATGTAGACACACATCTCATTCAAGATGTATTAAACTCAACAGGTGGTATCAGAATTGAGGAGGCATATTATATGAGATGAGATGAGGCATACCTAACGTGTGATTAATTTAGGAAGGTATACTCATTTGAGAAAATTTGTCTGCCTACACAAATGAGTAACAAACATTGCGGAGTGAATGTATGAAATAACCTACGCAAATTAAAAGAATAATATGCAGTGGTTTGTGGTCTTACCACCACCGTCTACCATCCACCCACAACATTTTGTCCAATTTGAATGTCGTCGCTCTATTTAAGGCAACTGAATGCTCCAGTCCAGGGAAGTTAGTGGGGCTTTTAGAGGACAATTACTTGCACACGGTGCACACGCATATAATGAATGACATCATCATTACTTAGTTCCAAGCAAGAGGCGAGCGAGTGGCGAGTGGGCAAGAAGACCCCAACATGATGTCATTTCTTGATGGAGTCAGTGGTCCAATATAATATGTAACGCCATGACAATTTTGATCGAGGGGCACACACGGTCTAATCTGAGCTGATTTCAAATGATGAATGAGGGTTTGAAGCAGAGGGTCGACGTACATTCGTTCGTTTAAAGATTCGAAATAACAATAATAATAACATGGAGATATTATGGACGAGTAGCAGAGAGCTGCGACACAATGACCACGATTTCAATTTACTTTATCAGCAGACGTCGTTTGAGAGAACGCCCACTCATTTACAACTTTATTACCACAAGTCAAATCAATCCGAATCCGCCTTATTCTAGTAGCACAGTTGTAACATAACGGACACAAAATAATATCATATATCCTCTATCCTCCTAATCGTGTTGGCAGGGTTCAGGGTTGACAAGATGTTTATGCAGGGAGTCAATGAGAACCATGTGGAGAACGTGTGTTGGATGGTGGAACCACCTAAACAATGTAATAAGCCTAGGTAGTACCTATATTGCTCCGCGTTCAATGATTTAAACTTTGAAATGAGATGCGAAATTGCTCATCATCGCCAACAAAAATAATGTCGCTTCAAGTGAGAGAAGACTACTACTGTTGGGGTTGTTTTTGCAGGTTCAAGTCATCTTTCGCAGCCAAAGTCAGGTGGGACTTGTGGGCGGAGAAGCAAGGTTGCTGTAGGACGATTGGTCCGCCTCCAAAGATAGCCATCAACTGTCCAGAGCATTTTCTCAAAAAACATTCCAGACAAGTTCCCGTTTTCTTTAAACCTGAAGGTGCAGGTGATCTCTAATATTACGGTATTTATTACCTACCTACTTAGGTATATTAAGTTTGTATGCATAAATATTTTGTTTGCTTATATTGACAGATTTGAAGGCGAAGCAGAAACAACCAGAGGATAAGGAAAGAATGAGAACCCATTAAACAACCCCGTTTGCCTCGAGTGACTGCACGGGGATGGCGCAACTCTGGCAAGTGTCACTTTCCCCGACCTCCAAGTCGCATGGGGCTATTTCGAAGCCCAAGAGAACCCCCATACGAAAAACGATACGCAGTGAGGAAGGAACCAGAGGAGCAGAATTGTGAATGCGACAAGCACTTGTGGGAGGATCTCATCAAAGCGACAGAATGCGCCGGGGTGATGGCCGCCGAAATGGAAAGACGACAAGGGAGGAACCCCAACCAATACAGTCACCTCTACAGTGGCAATCTTGCGGGGGAACAGGACACCACACCACTAAAGGACTACATTCGAGCAAACGCCATAAAAGCAATACGAATGCCTGCTCGAAGGCTGAAACGGTGCTACCTGGACCACTGCGGGGTTCACATGATAGACATGAGTGAGTCGCCGTATGTGCTGCGCCCCGGATTCGGCAAGGTTCCACAGTACTTATACCAAAGGAAAATGGAACTCTTGAGGGAAGACATGGAGGCTAAAGAGAAGATCCGCCAGCAAGCCCGAGAACAGTGCAGGGTTCTCCCAGACATGGAACGAGCGGAGGTCATTCAAGGGCTAAAGGAGTACTGGGGTAGACTACTCGAGGAATATAACTCTTTGCCACTAAACGACACGGGGAACGAGCTGCAACGAAAGATGAAGTGTAGTCTAGAGGAGAAAATGAAGGAGGTGGAAGCGGACATTAGGTTGCTAACCAGCACCTGCGTCCTCTTTGTTGGAGACGTGAATACTTCACAATATCTCTAAAAAATATTTATGTAGCGAGTGCCACTTTACTATATATCTTCCCGACATTTCCACTTGAAGCCGTCAAGAGAAAATTTGCAGGTTATTTATTTGCCAAAGCTAATAAAAAACGCCATCATGATGTGTATCATCATCAAATATAAAAAAAATGCACATTTGCACTCAATAAGAAACGATTGCCTCTCAGGATTTTTTTTATCCTGTTGAACATGAAAAGTTTGGATTTGATTTCACTACATTGTATTTCATTTTTTCATCCCAAAAAGCAGAGTGATCCCTCCGATAAGATACGACGAGACACAACAACATGATTATGTTATGATTAGGTATTATATTTATAGAAAGCAACAAGGACGTCTTCACTTCACTGTCATGTTTTTTATTATTACTTTTTGTGGAAATAGCACTGTTAAAATTTATAGTTTAGAGAGGAGCCAGAATTTGCCGTTGGATGTAAGCCCTGTGCACGGGAAAAAATCATCAAGATTTTGGTTTATCTTTATTTATCACTTATAATGATAAGCTATAAATGACATATTCTTCACATTCTTGACGGTCTTTTATTTTGGACAACTCAAGGTTCAAATTTAGGGAGTGGAGCTTAAATCGGCTGTACTTAATTAGAGAAGAAGCATTGTGGCTCCAAAAAATAATATTCGGCTTTTCTTTGCTAAACCTAACCGCTTTGCTTTTCGCATAGGTACAAAACGTAAAACTGGAAAGCAGGTTACACAGGTTAGAGGCTCGTTGCGTTGTTGAAACAATGAGTAATTCAGCCGAAATGAAAGACCGAATTTATTGACAAAAAAGTCTTCTTATTGACTCTCATGATGATGATGAACATGTAATTTTGAGCAAAAACCGTACCAATTTGTGTTTGTATATTGTACCTCTCATTCATTCTGATAATCATTTTTTTCTGGATGAGAAAGGCAAATAATGAGAGTTCAGCAGAGGTCATCAGTATATTATAATAATAAGCCCACAACGGTTTTTTTGTGCCCTGTCCACATGTCCAGTAGCAACAGGGGATGATCAAAGTGTATTATTGACTAGTCGGACAATGGCGTGGCGTGAGTGAAATGGACTGATTACAAGAGAGTCTCAGTGTCAATTTCCGTAAAAAATGTTACAAGGCGAAAAAAATGTTTTTTTTCTCCTACGGCTCATTCATGTCAACTCATCCTGTTGAAACGGAAAGTAGAAATGGCCAGACAGAAATTAAGAGTGACAAAACGATCTGTTTTATCGGAGTGTTAAGTGGAGATTTTTTTTTGCTTAAATTGAGTTGACTAGCCTTTGTTGACACAACCGAAATCACTTGTCTGTCAACCTAGCCTAGTTTTCCCATCAAAACTATGTATATACAAATATATATACGGTGGGCTTTGCTCTTTGATAACAACAAAAACATGAAGTTGCGGTGCGGTGCGGTGGTGCTCCAAGGTGTGGATGTTGGGTTTGGCTGGGCATATGGCATACCACTAATAACTAATGGTGTGCAATATTTTTCCCTTGGAGCAAACAAAAACCGCACAGAACACCGGCAAAATAATTATCAAGCCGATAAGACGACCTCGCAGTTCATCATGACTGTAATGACTCAGGCGGAGCTCCTAAAGTGGCGGAGGTAGACGGATGAAGCATTGCCAATCTGTCTCCTGGAGAAGGAAGAACGTTTCAAACAGTTTTTCATCCATTTTTTGAGAGATTCACAGCGTGTCTCAGCTTGCCCCGTCAGGATGTCTTCGTGGCTGGGCTGGGTGGCACTGGTAAGATGAACATCAAGTCGGGCTCGATTGATGCTGTTAGTATATGATTTGGTGTGGTTCGTATTTTGCAAAATGTTTTGTATTTGTAGAGCTGCCTTCTAGCAATTAATTTGGGAGTGATAAACGCGCAAAGTGGTGGGTATTCATGGTCGAGCAGATGGGTCAGCTCCAGCTCTGCCAATACCGGTGCTGCCAATGCTGCCAGTGTAAGTTCATCCAATAATGCGGCCGTTGCAGGAGCGTCCAACGCTGCAACCGCAGGCGCATCCAATGCATACTACCAGTATCCAAATGGGCAGTTGAGGCAACTGCCAGCGCAAGCAGCAAGCATCTGTGGGGTAAGTTATAACAAGAGTAAAAACTAAAAATACGGATTATGAGAATTCTTTATGGTTTGAAAAGTGTTAACCACCATCACCAATATGTAATTTCGGGATTTTCAGACCTGTCCGGCAGGATATCAAAGAGAAGCTGCTTCAGGTCCATACTGTGGACGATGTGTCCAGAGCACGCAAACCTGTGCAAACGGCTACTATCAGAATGGTAACCAATGTCAGTCTTGTCCATGTCCTGGAACAACTGGAGATAGAAGGTGGGGCAATATGCGGATTTATTGGTAGCGAAATGCCATGCTGCTATATACTGCAGCTATATGCTCTAAAAAACTTTTTTATGTTTATTTCAAGGTTTGGAACAACTTGCCGTGTCGAGTCGGACGGACAAGTAACCTGTGACTGTCCAAGTGAATACACAGGTCGCGACTGCAGTCAATGTGCTCCAGGCGCAGTTCAAAACAACCAGTATCCATATGACTGTTACAGATTAAATAGTACCAATAGCCTTTCAATCCAATGCCAGGGATATCCGTGTCCACAACCGTCAATCCCACAAATCGTGCAACCCATGCCACAACCTGTCCAAACCCAATGCCCTGTTGCTCAACAATATCAATACGTAAATCAAAGTTGTGGTCCCTCGTATGTATCACCACCTGTAGCATGTCCAGTTACTCCTACTGTCCCTCCGACAGTGGGATGTCCTCCTGGGAATAATAATGGTAATTGTGCTTGTCCTGGTCAGTGCCCCTGCCCTCCAAACGGAGGTGGCTGCCCAGTCAATTGCCCCACATATCCTCCTCCAACCCTACCTCCATGGACACCTAGACCAGTACCCGCGTGTCCAGGACCCGTTCAGTGCCCCATAGTTCAGCCTCCTCCTCCTCCAACAATATGTCCCCCCGCAGTTTCTTGCCCTCCAACGCAACCCTGCCCGGCCATACTCCCATGTCCCACTCAGCTACCATGTCCTCAACCTCAGCCATGTCCGGCGTGTCCAGAACCTCGACCATGTCCAATTGGCCCGTGTCCACAGCCACCACCCTGTCCTGCTTGTCCCGTAGTGACTCAACCTTGTCCTAACCCTTGCCCAAGCCCGTGCGCCCCTTGCCCGCAACCACAGCCATGCCCCAATCCCTGCCCGAGCCCTTGCGCCCCTTGCCCGCAACCACAACCATGTCCCAGCCCTTGTGCATCCCCATGTGCTCCCTGTCCTACCATTCCCCAATGTCCAGATTGTAGATTGGAGTGTCCGGCTTGCCCCATTACGCCTTGTCCTCCTTGTCCCATAAACAACTGTAACAATTGCCCGAATCCTTGTCAGCCTTGCCCCAACCCGTGTCAGAGGTGTCCAGACATTCCGAGCTGCCCTTCATGTAATGTTAGTTGCCCCAAGTGTCCAGATTGTCCAATAAATCCTATACTACTTACAATCCAGCCGTGTATATGTGATCCGCGCGGAACGGTTATGCAGGATCAGGGCGAATGCATGTGCAAGGTGAATGTTCAGGGAGCGACATGCGACCGGTGTAAACCAGGCTACTTTGGGTTGTCCAGCACGAGAATGGAAGGATGCTTGAAATGCTTCTGCTCTGGACTATCCGACTACTGCTCTGTGGCTCCCTACTATCGGTCCACACTCCGCTTGGATCGCAGCGCAAATTGCTCCTCCATCGAATTGACCAACGAGTATGCTGCAAACACTTTTTTTTTTAAATTTAAGCTTGTGCAAGTCGCAAAAACTTTTAACCTGTATGCCTACATTTATATTTGTACAGAGACCACACCGTGGTGTATAACCAAGGTTCCTCCGGATTTTCATTTGACGGCCAAACAGCATCATACTCGAAAGGTGCCAATCGAAGATTATTCTGGTCTCTGCCATCTTGTCTGAAAGGTGATCGCGTCACTTCTTACGGCGGCGTGCTCAGTTTTACAAGGTTGTGCAGCGGAAGTGGCAGCTCACTGGGGGCAGATCATGAAGTTATGCTCGTTTCTGGTTCCGGTGCGACCGTTTTCTGGACCACGTTTGAGGATCAGAAATGTAACGGACAATGGGTTGTAAGAAAGATATATCATATCATATTTACTATTTATTACTATGATATATGCTATTAACACAGTAAATGAGGTACACGGCATTCCAATGTTTTCTTCCAGAATGTGGATGTCCTCCTGGCTGAATCTGCTCAATGGTCAAGCTGGAAAGGAGAGTTGTACCGTCGGGCCACCAGAGCTGACATTATGGAAGTTTTGGCAGATTTACAACTGATCCTGGTTCGGGCCACTTTCACCAGCAACACGCAAACAACATCGATCAGGAATGTGTCCTTGAGTTCGGTAACCGCCGGTTCTACAACTGAGGGACTTGCTCTTCATGTTGGAAGCTTGCCGCTGTCCCACAGGCTACAGGGGTCTTTCTTGCGAGGTATGTATGCCACGTCGACCTCTTTTAAACACTGACTCAATCCCTAATCCAAGTATAACTATTTTATATATTATATATATCTTATGATTACTTCGCAGAATTGTGCTCCTGGCTACTACCGTGACACGTCGGACATGAGTCGAAGCGTATTTGGAGCTTGCAGACCTTTGCCCATGTGGCAAAACTGCGGATGGATGTTACTTCTCGTCTGGCCACGTTGTTTGCAGATGCAAGGAAGGATTTTCAGGACCGCTGTGCCAAGACAAGGGTAAGTTTTGGCACAAATTCCGATATAAAAAATACCATCCGTGATCACTTCATTATTGACCATTTTCCACTTTTGCAGAGGTAATCACCGTCACCTGTGATCCTTTCCGAATTCGAGAGGCGGAAGGTGCCAATGTGGACTTTACATGTAGCTTCACGACAAACTCTAAGCGCCGTCTTCTGATGAGGCTTGGCAGAGAAGGAGATGCGGGTAGAGCTGAAGAGGTGACCTCCATAACCAAAACAATTACTCTAACCAAAGACTTGTCCCGGGTGGCTTGTGAGGTGGTGGACAACCAGGGTGTTACATGGGCTGTTGTCTACTGCGCAATTGGTACGTCTAACTAAAAGGAGCAGCGTGCATTGAATTGAAGCGTCAAAGTTAATTATGAACTAACAATGAAATATTTTGGTGTTTACAGAACTCATTTTTGGATCGACTGTAATCGTGCCACCACCACCACCAGTCATTATTGTCGTTCCATTTGAGACGTTTATATGCATAAACGAGACAGACTCAGTCACGTTGACGTGCGATGTCCACAGTTTTGGCAACAAGCGGATAACGGTAGAGTGGAGACAAGAAGGCTACGCCAAAATCGTCTCCACTGGCAAGGATCTCAAGATCATTAACGCCGCACTTGACGACGCTGGCACATACATTTGCTCCGCTTCGGACGGGAACGTGATTGGAATTGGACAGATTGCTCTAATGGTCCGACGATTTTATGATCCCATGATGTTCCAATATCCCATCAGATCCCAAAATCAAATGGAAATGAGCATAATCGGCCGACATGGAGGCGACTATCCCAACTATCCTTATCAAGCGGATCAACCTTCTTCTGATACAAACAGAACTTTGGACGTAGTTGGTGCTGACCCCAGTTCCAAAATTGGTCCAGTTTCTCCAGGACATCCAAAGGCTGTCGCGGACCCGGCGGAAATCATTGCTAAACCTGGGGACACTGTTATTCTCCGCTGTAACGCGACTGGAGAGGAACCGCTTAAATTCTATTGGAAATCAGGAGCAAACGACTACATCCCTGCGCATGTTCGAGTCTCCCATGGAGCCCTTATTTTCAGATCGCTGAGAAGTCAGGATGCAGGTGTGTACTACTGCGTCGCTTGGAATCATGTTGGACAGTCCACCGCCAGAGCTACAATTATCCTTGATGATGGTGGCAGTCCGAGCCAGTCAGGTAACTGAATTTAACGTTCTATTACTGGATTTTATATTTAACTTGGGTGTTATATATCGTATGTCTGATTTTGATTGCAGTGATACGGGATGCAAACGTGGAAGTTTTAAATCCAGAACTTGTAGCCAGACCAGGTGAAAATGTGAACTTGCAATGTCGGTCGAATACCACCAACGCCACTTTAACATGGAGCAGGGTTAACGCTGAGATTCCATCATCCTCCGAAGTACGAAGTGACGGAGTTATCACGCTATATCGTGTCAGTGAAAAAGACAAGGGAACCTATTTGTGCACCGTAACGGCCCCATCCGGACAAACTGCTAGTGCCCAAGCTGTTCTCAAGTTGATGCCGGTAATTACTTATTATCCAGTAATTATTCCAAGCACATTATTATGTCTATAGATATTTACTCTGCTGGAAATAAAATGGGCGACTTTTCCCGAATAGCACGGCGAGGTTATGGTCCCACCCAAAGTCACAATCACGCCCAAATCCCCTCTCCGAGTGAGAACCGGTTCCAAGGTACGTCTGGAATGTGAAGGGAATGGAAGTCCGACGCCAAACGTCACCTGGGTCAGGTCCATTGAGTAAGTGATTATATACTGAGTAAAACTTGCAATGTCTCCTCCATCCATGTACTCCATCCAAAACTCGTCGTCGCCTTTCTTTATTCACAGCGGCCAAGACAAAAAGTTGGTAAGCACTTCCCGCAACAAGGTAATCTACGAAATCAAGCAAATGAGCAAGTCTGACGTGGGGAAATACGCTTGCAGCGCACTAAACGCGGTCGGTCAAAAGTCAGAATCTCTCTCGCTAGTGATTGACGACGGGCAGCCGTGCAAGGACACCGAGTTCCGGTGTAAATCCGGAGACCAATGTATTCCTCGAGAGGATAGGTGCGACACCGAAAAGGATTGTAGGGATGGCAGTGATGAACTCAATTGCAAAGGGAATCGGAGGGTAAGGAGGGGACTCTCGGGAAAACTCCTGTAAAAAGTAATAAAAGAACAACAACACGCAACTGTACAAAGAAATCCACACTGCCACAGTTTGTTCATGTTTGTGTAAAGCTCAGTCTACCTCATTACAACTGTGTTCAAAAATTATAATATGTTCTTTCTTATTCCAATAAAATATCAAATATTATTATGCCTTCAAATATTTGTAACTTATATGAGGAGAGAGTGGCTAAATTGTGAGTTATATTCTAAATTAGATTGAATTGATGGGATGTATCTTGTATGTAAAATGTGAAGCTTTTGATGTTATAATTATAATAACTTTCTGATAAACTAGAAATAAATAGTAATTGATGCTGTTGTATGCTTGATCGAATAAGCAATAATAAGTGTACGTACGTCACGCGCAGTTCTGTATCGAACCGAGAAACTACCCTATCGTGCACAACAACTCGTGTGTGATCTTTGTTCCAATGGCTAGCTTGCGCTTTCCGTACCTATCCTATTCCTATCTCGGGTCCGACTTTTCACATTCTTGGAATATATCTGTTTTTGGATCAATACTGAGCGTGCACGCATGAAAGAGGGATTAGCAACGGCGGCGGTACAAGGGCCAAAAAAGTGCACGGCATTTTCCCTGCCAAATATAGCGATATACCCGAGACGCGAACGCGAGTGAAAAGGTTATTGTTATTTGGTATATATATAATATAATATAATATAATATACCAACGTGTCTCTCTCTCTTTTCTATATATGTTATGTAATGTAAGTGAGTGTAATCTAGTTTTTGGTGAAAATGATAGTACTTTCCTTCATATCCTGGCTATCACTTTGCTTTTTTGAGAAAACACATGAGAGTTGCTGACTGGTATACAATCACATCCAAAAGGAGGTTTTTTACTACCTTGGCACACTCAACGACGACGGGTGGGTTATGCAATGCAGTTGCAATCAAAACCATATAATACCACTGCATCACCTCATCCTCCTTTTTTATCATATCAACAGTTGAAGTTGTTTGTCAGTAGGAGGGAGGAGGCAGCAGATCTTCCTCGCGATATAAAACGTTGTCGGTTTTTAGGTTTTAGAAACTGGCAAAATATGGGTCACTCCTGGTAGTAATATGATGATGGAGGAGACATCAGTGGAGGAGGAGCAATTCTCCTCGTCCTCCATCCATCACCACTTGAGCAGTAGTGAGCCAACTGGGCGAGGAGGTGGTGGTGGACCGGTGAGCAAGGTGGTTATTCAAGCCCCGAAAAGCTTGGTGAACAGAAGGCTCCTCATCACACTGGCCATTTTTGTTATCATCGTCCTCCTCTGTATTCTCGTGTCGTTGGTGTGCCACTGGCTGTTCTCCGTGTGGAGCGGGGGACATCCACGTCTCAAGTACAACCACGAGAAGATGACCCTTCTCCAGCCGAACCTGATTGGGCGGGTCAGGGAGTTGTGGGATATGGCGAATCGGAGTGTGCACGATCGAGATGCGAGGGACTATATGAGAAATTTGTCCAGAACGGATCGGTCTACTTGCTATTCCGCCCTTTGTGTACATACAGGTACGCCCCCAAAAAGAATAATAATATCATGATGCTGATACAAAACTGTCGTAATGTAATGGTCTGACCATACATTTCTGTTTCCAGCACTAAACTTGTTAGAGTCGATGGACTTTTCGGTGGACCCTTGCGACGACTTTTATGCTTTCACTTGCGGCGGCTGGTTGATGCGAAACCCTCCTGAATCCCCGTCTTCCGTTACAGACCACTTTGCCAAAATCAATGATCGAGTTATTCTAGCTACGCAGAGTAATGTTGAGAGGATTTTACAGTACAGTTACAGTAAATACAGTAAATAAGTCAAATTGAAAGTTAACCATATGTATTTGAAAATATATAAATAGGAATTATAGAAAAGTCACAGAATAGCAATGCAAGTGATGGCAATAAGGGGCTTCAACTCGCTCGCTCATTTTACTACCAGTGCATCAATATTGGTAATAATGAATGATTCAACTCCCCTTGAATTCATGTGAATTTGAAATAAACAAATGTCTAAAGTAAAATAAACAAATGTCAAATGTATCTGCTAATATCGTTTGGTACAGATCAACTGGAGTCAGATGGCCTAAATCCAATTATGCGGGTTCTAGAGTCTCATGGAGGTTGGCCCCTTTTACACGGCTACACCCCAAATGACACCTGGGCGCACCGTTGGAGCTTCAACTGGATGCAAGTGATAGCTGTCTTGCAGAGACTTTCCATTCCGACAGTATTAGCTATTGAAATTAAACAAGACACCGCAAAGCCACAATCAAATGCCATCTTTGTAAGTAGACAAGGAAGGAGAAGCAGTTTACAGATGAGAAACAGAAAAAAATGTTAATTTGCATGAGTTAGTTAAGATAGATAAAGTCACGCATTATTACTTTGTTTTAATACCCATGCTAGGTGACAGAACCCCTCTTCTTCATCAGTCGCGAGTACCTGGTAGCCCCCGAGAGAAACGTAAGACTGCTCACAGCCTATAAGCAATTCATCATTGACGTTGCCCACGAACTACTCCGCTGGAAGACGATAGATAAAAAGATAGATAAAATCCGATTGGAGGACCAAGCCGAGACGATCATCAATTTTGAGGTAAATCTCGCCAAGCTGGTCACACCTGAAACGTCTATTGCGAATTTACAAACGTTCCGGGAAGTGAAAGCTCTTCAAGACGAGACTGACCTTTTCTGGACCAACTCCAATTCCCAGAATAAACTCATCTGGAAAACTTTTCTGGATTTGGTATTCCAATCCAGTAATGTGACCATTGGAACGCACGAGAAGATTTTGATTCATGACATGCCCTACATTCAAGGGCTTGTTCAATTGCTGGACCGGACTCCTACGGAAACTCTGGCAAATTACATTTTGTGGCGGTTGATGGCCAAGTTTACTACGGGATCAACAAGGTTTCCTATCTAACTATTAAATAAAAAGAAAGGACTTGCATAGTATTATTGCTATAAAAATCTCAATCTTGTATTGAATTAAACGAAATCCTCTGTTACCATTCACAAGGGCCCTGAGGAAAATCCACGCCAAATTCTACCAGGACTTGTACGGTGAGCAGAAATTCATGGATAGAAACTCCACATGCGCGCTGGTGATCAACTCAAAGTTTACAATCGGGATTGGGGCTGAATTCGTCAAGGATTCCTTCGAAAGCTCGCTCAAGCGGGAAGTGGAGATTCTTGCTGCTAGCGTGAAGCTACGGATGGAAGAACTTCTTGGTCAGCAGCCCTTCATTCCACCTTACCTCCAGTCCGCAATCAGAACTAAACTCCACTCAATCAAGCTGTGCGTGGGCTACCCACGCTCATTCCTCAACACAACTTATGTCGCCCAGTTTTACGAAGACATGGTCCCATTCGACAACACGACGTACATTGAAAGATACATGAATGTCGCAACGTGGCTGTTTGTCAAGTCATTGTCCGTGTTGAAGAAGCCTTTTGATACGGAGTGCTGGGGAGGGAACTATTGGTCTTTCATTGGCGAGGCTTACGCTTACTACGACACTGCACGCAATTCCATCAGTAAAGATCATTCTGACTAATAGTACTTCAGTATCATAAATTGAGGTTTAAAAAATGTTTAAAAATGCCAAATTTCTCTGTCATTCCAGATCTCCCCGTAGGTCTCCTTCAGTCTCCCTTTTACTACCAAAGACCAACCGTCCCATCCTACTTGAACTATGGAGGGATCGGCACAATAATTGGCCATGAGCTCACTCACAGTTTGAACATTGAAGGATGGATCCGAGCAAAGCTAGTCAAGGAGCTGGAGAGCCTATGGGAGTGTCTTATAAGTTCCTACTCTGAAACGGACATTCCCGAGCTGGAAGGCAAGTCTAAAGTGGACGGGTATCGCACCCGGTCCGAAAACTTTGCAGACCATTTCGGCCTCGCATCCGCGTTTTGGGCATATCAGCAACATATCAAAACAGTCAACCCACCTGCGCCAGAGGAACATGAGAAGGAACACGACCTGCCTGGACTCCAGCTATTTTCCAATGCGCAAATGTTCTTCATTGGGTTTTCCAGTGTGAGTAGCCTAAAAAATGCACAATTACATTAAAAACAAAATTGTTTGCCTAATTGAGTGAAGAAGCTTGGCATTGACTAACTATAGTGAAAATGTATTTGTGTGACAGATGTGGTGCGACTCCAAATCCAAGGAAAGTCTGTACGATGAAGTGGTAATACCTATAATCTTTTTGAATCATCCCTATTACTTTTAAAAGCCATAATGTTGGTCAAAGAAATTT
Organism: Dicranocentrus wangi; assembly: GCA_036850665.1. NCBI lineage: Eukaryota > Metazoa > Arthropoda > Collembola > Entomobryomorpha > Entomobryidae > Dicranocentrus > Dicranocentrus wangi. The sequence continues at coordinate 5,753 of JAANSN010003064.1, read as the reverse complement.
CATTGGAATTTTAAACATGATTATAGGAGTCGTCCACCCATACCCCATCCAAGTACCGAGTTCTCGGAGCACTCAAAAATTCCAAGGCAAAGATTTTCATTTCCAAAAATTGAGATTCATGTACTTCATATGCGTACTTTTGCTCCGAAACATATGATATTTTCCTGCTACAGCAAGGTTTAGGCATTAGACGAAAATGCGACATTGCTGGTTACTGATACTTTTTTTTACAATTAGTTTTCTCGACCGTAATAATTATCATTATATACATTCGTTATATTATATAAATGTTCTATTAAAATCGTCGTTTTCTGGCTAAACCCTTCATGGCAGGAAACCATCATTTTTTGGTGCGCAAAACTACGTTGTTGGAGAGAAGAATCTTGATTTTCGGAGATGAAAAATATCATTTCCAAATTCCAAGGACTTTTCCGAGGTGTGGTCTTGTGTACCCAACTCGAAAATGAATCCAAGACGAAAGTGCAACCTTTTCTGAGATTTCTCACACGTGGATTCGCCATAATTCATGTTTGTACAAGAGTCAACAAAAATTCCTGAGAATGGACGACGACGACGAATGGACGAGTCCCCACAAAAGATGAGTGTGCAGCCTCGCTAATGAATTTGCCCGTAAATCATACAGAGAAATGAGATTAGAGAGATAACAAGAGTTTTTTTTACAACAACTAACCGCGCCGCGCGCATTATCACATCTGCTCCACTGCAGAAAAATCTCGACAAACCTATCTTCCCCTGAACTTCCTCTCACAGCACAGCCACCTTAAGAATGCGGTATCTGGTGGGATGTGATCATGATCATGATCATGATGATGTAAGTACGATGGTTGATATGAAGCAGCTAGAAAAAATGTCGATCTCTTCCCGTTTCTACATAGAACGCAGCGGCGGTACACTGAAAATGAAATATAATAGAAGGCCATGATTTTTGTTGGGCAAGGTCATTCCGCTAATTTGTGGACGACAAAAGTTGGACCAAGGGTCATTAATAAAATTGTACTACTTCTCCACCCACTTCACTACACCCTATTTACTCCAACTGCTCCTCCATTTCACATTTCACAGCCTTCTTGTTGTATCCCCTCATTCCTCTCACAAACATATATATTTGTTTCCACTTCCACTCAGAGCAATTGTTTCTTGGCTCGAGTGCTGGACATGAAAATAAATGAGTTTTTAATGTAACCTTCACAGTCGAAATGTGCATTGTGTTTCTGAGCTGTTTCGCATTCTTTTACAAACATATATATATATATACAAAAAGTTGCATTAAAACCCGGATGCCTTATGCCTTCCGCTAATATAAAAACCTTGCGAGTTTAAACGGAAATATTATTGAGGAGTGCTAAGTTGAGTTCAAAGAACGCTTTGTTTTCCATTTCTCCGAGAAAAATTCCCCGAGTTGTTGCGTTGCGTTGTTCCTGTTCCGTCGGAGGAAGTGCATTTGGCTGTGAATGAGTGAAAGGTGGTGGTGATAGTGCGATGACGGCGGATTTCGGAGTAAGAAACATGGTGGTGATAGGTGCACCCTAGCATGAGCTCCACTGACATGGGATAATGACGACGACACGACGATGATAATGAACTGTGGAATGGTACGCGAGAGAAGAAGGCGATGAAGATGAGGAGGCTTTTGTCTAGCTGAGCTTCTCCCTTTTGTCACCTCTCCGTGTTGGCAAAAAAGGGGAAAGGAATTCACTGGGAATATGATCTTGCTCGAAAAATGCACCATCACTTGAGGTTCTCCTTTAGATTGTCGACAAGATGGGATGTAAATTTACAGCTGATTTGAGAGAGACTATATAGCATGAGGTAATTTAGTTAAATTAGTTTTCTTTTCAGAAAATGTAAAAAACAAAACAAAAAAAATGTGTCAGATTACATTGTATTTTATTTTCTGAATTTTCTCAATGAAACTGACGACTGAGTTACCTATTATGCATATAAACCTATATACCTATACAATAATTATTTTACATGGACATGTTGGATATGCACTGCGTGAAATGCGATGAATTAGAGAGAAAAGTAAATACATTCAAGGATTTCAATCCACACTCACGTAAGAAAAGGGACAGAGTAAAAAACTGTCATTTATTTTTAGCGAGAGAGAAAGAAAGAAGGAGAAGAAGAGAGAACAAGGAGCGAAATAAAAGTGATCTCTCTCGAGCACACACCACACGCGACCTCCCCATGTCGCTCTCTGCCTGTGCGGTGTGATGAATCGAGTGGGAATGAGGGAGCTTGTAAAAAAAAGGGAAATGGGAGAAAATGAGCGGCTCAAATTAGCAGGACTGCTGAGGAGATGTAGTTTGAGTATCAAGGTGGCAGCATTCCCATCATTGTGCATTCAGCAGGATTTCGGTTTTGAAAAAAGTGGAGAATATATACGATGAATTGAAGTTTGATTTGAATATTAGCACAACCACCAACCAAACCTCAAGTAAGCAGCACAGATTAGGGAGAAGAAGAAGGAAAGTTGACGCTGCGCTGAGAGGACACACGGTGGTCCCACAAAGCAGATTGCCTTCTCGACAGCAGAGCGATATATACATGTTGTTGGCTCTATAGACTACTAGACTAGGATGATAAAGATTGATGTGGTGCCAAACTGCAGATGCTTTATATACCTAATGTTCGTTGCCTTCTCGGATAAAAGAATAGAGTAATCAAAATGATATTGAGACTTTGAGACCAAGAATCGTAATCATAATATCGAAGAAATAGACTTACTATGTTTTTTATTAACCCTTTTGAATACATCTATATATTTTATGCACACAAAACAATTCCACTTCATGCATTCCACAGTAAACAGTACACAAATAAATTTCTAGGCGAGCGAAGAAGGCAGAAGATAGAGTACACAAAACAAGAAATGCACATTTTTCGTTCCCTCTCACAGGTTTTGTGCAAAAATTTCGTCTGTTGGAGGAACCAAGGGTGACCCGACAAAAGGGGATACAACAACGCACACACCACCACCACCACGATCAACCAGCAGATATTTTATTACTCGGAAGTGTGTGCCTATCCACTCCACTCCACACAATTCCACATAATATGCACATGTTTGCTCAATCTTTTGTTTTGTTGGTGGCGTTCTTTGCGAATGTTGTCATTTTCGTTCGGGAGTGAGTGAATCGGGGGTTGAGTCATAATTTGAGTATTTCGAATTTCCTCCGTTCAGAATCCGAACTGAATGAAATAAATTGACTCTGAAAATTTATGATCAACCTCTCTTGGCATTTTTTTTTACGAAACTGCTGCGAGAGAGAATCGATATATATTTTTTTTTGCAAAACACAAACAGGAAGAAGAGAAAAAAATTTTGATTTTGCAGTTGTCACCGTCGTCACTCTTAAAATGCACACACACACGCAACCATAAAAGCGTAAAGTTATAACGGTTAGAAAAGCGGAAGATATAATACAGAGACAAGTATGCAACAAATGACATACTATATGGATTACGTAAGTATAAACAACACGACAATACCATATAAGGACCATGTCCGTAATTTAAATTGTGTGTTGTTCTTTTGTGAGTTGTTTATATATGTTGCTGAGCATGCGAGAGCATAAAATGTTGGGTGATGTTACACTTTTTTTATGCTGCTGGTTATTATAGTTAATAATTCTAAAAATATGAGCGACTTTTCCTGAATGAATGAATCAAGTTTTAAATAGATTTCTTTTTTAAAATCTTGGAACAGTCTTGGGAATAGAAGAGAAGTGGATTTTATTCGAAATCCCACTTCCACAACTTTTCCCGTGTCCCGTCCCTCAGAAGCTCCCAGTTATCGTTGATTTCGAACACGTAGTCGCGGTAGACCGGAACAAAATCCTCCTGCTCTTCCCCATCGATGAAGCGTCGAGAGCCGACAACAGAGAACTTGTTTCTTCTGGATCCCAATTCGTCAATTTTACACCTAAAGTGTTACACACCAACCAACGAACCCAATAATATTGTCATATATGAATTTAGAAGAAGAAACAATCCAATAGAGTAGATAAGTATGTATATATGACTATAAATTGCGTTCATACCATTGATGCGTGATCATTTGGGGAATCTGAGAAATGACTAGTTTCCAAGTGAGGGTGCCTCCACTCTCCAAAGTGCCTGAAATGTTGTGCCAGTCATCCCCAATGAAGTAGTTGGTTTCCTTTCTTGACCCGTTTTTGAGAACCTCTACGTGCTGCTCTTGTACCATCCCGTAAATTTCTGGGTTTGCAGTCTAAAGGAGTTCCATTCACGTTGAATTAAAAATAATACCTATGCACCACAACATCATTGCTTTCACAATAATATCTCAATCCGTTGTTTATTACCGTGCGTCGGGGTTGAAGAGGATTTGGATTTTTGCAAATAATGGCATCATTCTTAATTACAAACGAATTGGTCTGGTCTTGGCTTCCCCGAAGGCCAAACGATTTCTTGCCGGATGGACCGAATATCTTGACATCTGGAACCTATGAAAATTTCCGCCAGTTCTAAGCATGCACAGCTCAAAATCCAAGATAGCCCAACAGCAAAACAAAACTACTTATAAATACGTGTTGTATACTTACATCTGTAAACTCAATCTCCCAGTATTTCGGTGTCATTGCTCTTCCATTTAAAGTGGTTTCCATGCTATGCCCTTCGTTGCCCAGCCAGACGACCGCATTTGACTCGGAAATGTTGAAAACTTCCACACGATACTTTTTTATAACGGGCGGCACAAAGGGCTCTTTCTCCGACGGCTCCTTTTTACCCATTTTCCCGGCTATGGCTTTTCCTTGCTAGGTATATGCCCTACTTTCACTTCACACCCAAAAATTTCACTTGCGAACTAACTTCCGGTTTTTCGACTCACTCACAGTAGTTTTAGTGATCGGAACTCTAGCGACAAATTGTTGTTCACAATTCAGACGCTGCTCTCCCAATCGACAACCGCGTCTTCTCAAGTTCACGACGAGAGTGACTCCAGAGAAGGTCTGTGTGTCGAATGTGGCAAGTAATCCGAAGCAGCATTAAGACAGTGACTCTCGCCAAAAATTGCTGATTAGTCTGTGTGCAACGAGTGTGTATATCTGCTTGACGATGATAACACCTTCACACCGGGATGATCATGATCACACTCTATATATTTCGCTACAAAATGCCTACATCTTTCCTTTCTCCAAGAGGAGACGTCGTCCGTCGTTGTTACAGAATGGGAGCCACATTATACGATGAATGCATGACTGACTGCTTCCATTGAAAGTGCACTGTTGTCTTACTTATTTCTACTGTCTCCTATTTTGATATCAAACATATCATCAACACAGTCATCATCACTACATCAGACGAAGATCATGATCATATTATCCCTATATATACCCCATTATATTGCACTCTGAACTCGGTTCAGTGGAGCTCCCCGAAGCATACAACATGAAACAACTGTGTATATATCTTGCTCACGCAAGTGTGGAGTGACTCCATCCTCCAATCCAACAGTCAATCAGATAACAGCAGCCGTAATGTAATAAAAAATCTTTCTCAACTTTTCCTATGTTATGCCTTCTGCATGCATTGTGTGTGCGCGGTTTTCTGTCGCTTTTTCACCCTCCGTGGTCGCCTCTCCCTGTCGCGGGCTTGCATACCATCCACTGTCGCCTTCACAATGAGTGGGCAATCCTGCAAAAAAGAAAAATGCCGGAATGGATGATGAGAGATCGGTTGGTGGAGGAGAGACGACACACTCT
>JAANSN010003063.1:0-20460 GCA_036850665.1 Dicranocentrus wangi | reverse complement strand
TACTCTGGTGAATGTAAAATGTAAAACTTACTCAACTGCTGCGTATGAGCCTGTACTTGATACTTGATGCCAAGACGGAAAAACAAGCAATATATACGTTGTAAAATCTTAATGATTTTCATCTGATGAACTCTCCATAATTTCAATCTATTTGATGTTTCGCAAATAGGTTTTTAATAATTTTACTAACCGACGCGTATCTAGTACATAATGGTAAAATGTAAACTTGCTTCTTCTTTTCAGCTTGCCTGGCAAGTTACGCGACTGAGACTGTAATGCAAATGTGTCACGGGAAACGAAGATGTGCCTTAGGAGCAGACCCTGCCACTTTTGGCAATCCTTGTAAACCCGAGTCCAGAATGTACCTGAAAGTGATACACACATGTGGTAAGTAACATTATTTACTTACCTATCGGAGTCCCACACCAAAGGCGTCGTGGATTCTTGAACCTTTCATGAACAAAATTGTCTCATTATTAGATTGTTTTGTTAACCATGTGCATCCTTCACAGTTTAAAACTAGGTAGGTAGTCTTCTCTCTGAACTCGTCGCATTTTGCGAATTATCATCATTTACGTAAAGTTTACGCACCTCTACAAATTTCTCAATGATTTTCGTATATATATTGAGGGTATAGATTTTTCATTTTTCATAATCTGGCGTGAATTAAGCCATTTTGACTGAGAAGAAATACTACTGACCTCATTAGAGCCCTACCTTTTTTCCCCAAAATTTCCATTTTACATTGAATTTCTCCGGCTCCGCATCCTCCTCCTGTTTTAAAGACGAAGCGATTTGTGGGTAGCCGGAAATTGTTAGGGATATGCAATAAAATGAGATCTGCGTTGGATAGGTCATTTGAAATTCAAGATTTCTTACTTAACTTGCAAATTACAAAAAGAAGATCCGGTGAAAGTTATGCGTATGACTGGATTTTCGTTCTTGTCCTTCTTATAAAAAGCAGGAATATATGGGTATATCCCTCTTTCTCGATATCTTTTTATCCACTTTCACTTTCATCTCCAGTTCCTCGAAAAGTTCTCAAAGAGCGGTACCAAGGGGAGTCGGAGCCAGACGAGATACTAGAAGATGAGACTGATAGCAATAATGAGGATGGGAACGATCCAACCGAGCGGATTATTGAGCAACCATCTATTTACTCCCCGAGTCATACTGGATGGAATAGGAGTAGTAGTAGCAATCATATATCATCATCGCAGCAGCCCCTTCCCAAACGGAAAAGTAGAACAAGCGAAAAACCTGCCTTTGTTTCAACACACCACCAGTCGCAAGGTTTGCACATGCAGTTGTTTATCCGCCTCTAGCACATTTTACACATGTTGATCGTTTTCCACCCACCACCCAAAACTCTAACAATTGTTGCAAAAAAGAAGCCATATATATTTTTATGTGAAAATGGACATACGCTCTATTGATTTGTAGATGTCGAGGACAAATCTCCCGGAGAAGATAGTAATCTAGCCAAATCATCCACTGTGGTCGGTTCAGGATCTCATCTTGGCCAGGAAAAGCCCTCAAATGAGACCAACAGTGACATCCGAGTCATTTACTTGATCTCTCAGGGGATCAGCGCTTATGATTTCATTTCTCGTAAGTTATAATAAAATCCTGGTCTTAACTCATACACGCAGTGCATTTCCTTTTTTTCTTTATTCCAGCTTTTAACAATTTCTTTGTATTGTTATGATGATCCTTGCTCGTCAAAGAGGATCCCATATTTTGGGTTTAAAAAATAAAATGGTAATACATAATAGCATCATGTTTCCCCCTTTTTTTTGCTATCCTTGCAGGCAACTCTCATACACTTTGGCTGTACATTGCTGTTAGCGTCACAGCAGCCTTGTTTCTTTTGTTTGTCCTCCTCCTCATCAACTTTGTGTGTCGACGGAGACGCCAGCGACGGAACAGGGCGGTGGGAGGTGGTGGGGAGGCCGCGTCTGGGAAGGAGTCTGTCACTCTTCGCAGATCCACATCGGGCCTGAGTGATACTGACGAGTTGAGTGTGGTGATGGAGCCCGACGAGTATATTCACTTGCCTTCAATCATCCGACGGGGGGATGATATCTCTACATTTACAAGTTCAACGGGGGCGTCAGTAGCTCCAAGTCGGACGGTAGTTAGATTCTCAAATAGTCGAGCATCAGCTCTCAGCAGGCAAGAGAGCGATACGAATCCTCGAAGCCTTACTAGTCCTCATAGTAATGATCCCGATTTACATTTCTTTTACGGATAGCCATACTCTCTCTCTCTAGTGTTTTTTGTACATTACTTATGTACATATAATTTATACAAGATAGTTTTTAAAAAACGGAATATTTAGGTAGATGAGTTTTCACAAAAAGAAACCGTTTCTTCCACACACGTACAGATACAACCATTTTAAATGGAAAATGTCAAATGAATCAAAAAATTGCAACTTCAAAGCTTTAAAAATTACGCAGGGAAGAAACGATGCATTTTAAATAGGTAGGTTAAATAAGGTTGGATTTCTTACGGAATCTCATTAATCACAATGTCAGTGTTGTTGTTACCATTATCTGTATTTTTACCAAGTCGCCTGTCGCCGTGGCCAGCGCGAAACGTAAAGTTAATTTAACAGCGAGGTGATGATGTCGGTGTCATAACGTCGGTGCCTCTTTCACGACGGTATATCTTTAAAAATACGCCGGTGACTTCATTATCGCATTAGATGATATGTTCTTTGGAATCTGTCTGGAAGAGGAACTGATGTGCTTCAGCTATATTATCCTGGATTTTAGTCGTTCTGTCTTCTTCTGTAGTACTGTGCATTTCTTATATGGATTTTAAGAAACCGCTAAACTTTTAACTACAACCAAGCCATAATAATAATACTTCCGGTGTGTTTTTGTAGGGATTAAGGAAATGGTATTCTTAAGCAGTTTTATGCTATGTCAGTTTTGTTATTTATCGCACTTTTAGTTAAGGTTTTCATACTGAAGGCAAAAGGTACAGGTGGTTACGAAGGCATATACCAAAATGTGTTGGAAAAGCAAATATTATGAGCTCACATTTTCAATTATTGTTTTTTGTCGCGATTGTCATTATTATTCGCAACGCTAATTTAAAGTCAGGCGAAGCGGTAAATAAATATACATGTTTTATGGAAAATTTGCACTTTGTTAATTCTATTATTTTACAATTCTTATCTCTCGTCTCTCACTTTCGCTATGATTTATTTGCATCGAGCATAATTTTTTTTAACTACGGAGTTCTGTTTGGCAAAATGTTTTGTTCACGTTATGCTTCACGTTATTTCTAAATAACCATCTGGGGAGATGCATAAAAATCCACAGGGAATTCAAACTTTTGGAAACGCTTTCAACCCAACCTCAAAATTGCAAGATGAGGTGAAACTTTTGAAAATTTTCTGGAGAGGGTGAACGAGAGGGAGAGGGAGCCGATTCAATTACCAAGATTCATATCACAAGAGTTTTCTCGATTACATCCCACAATCCAGAGTCGGACGTGGTCCTAAAAATGTTATACCATTTGCCACACACACACACACACACACATACACACCAAGTAAGTAAAGTACTCTCGCTTTTCCACCCACGCCTTGCGTATGAATAGTGCACTGCTTGTATAGTTTTCTACTCCAGTATTCCCATTCACAGGAAATCGTTGAGCAGGGGGGAAACGGAAATTTATTTTCGAGACAGTAATTATATATTATTTCCATAAATTGACCCTTTCATACCCAAAAGGTTGATATTTCCGTATATTATGCCAGTGAACTTTCTTCAGCTTTGGTTTCCAACTTGGTGGTGGTGCACCATGGTGTAGTGGAGTATGTAAAACCAAAAACGTTATAGAACATTGCGTAAAAGCTGCTTCCTTCTGGTAGCTCTAGCCAGTCAGTACGTTAGGTAGCCGCATGCACCAGGTAAAAGCAAAACTTGTGAAACTTTTTGAACACCCCCAGAAACCTCTGATTTTACCAATTTTACTCTTGGAACAAGTTCCTCTGGATTGTAAAGTGGTGGGTGGGTGGTGGGTCTATGAAACTATAAAGTTTTGCTAAGCCTTCCCTTTGATTTCACAAGATTGCATTTCTACAAAGATATCACGCACAGTTGCACCACGCTACAGGAGCACAATAACCAGGATGCTATTTTTTTTTACATGAAAATGGAATTCACTGAGAGGGGAACTGGAGACTCAAGTACGACCTCCTCCGCACGTGCCACGTGAATGAACCAGACCAATTTTTGCGATAGGTGGGAAAGAGGACGTTGCAACCGATGTGATCTAATTTTGGAATTTGATTGCAGGATTATGAAATGAAAAATGAAACACGAGTGGACACTTTATCGAGCCATGATTTGTCAATCCTACTCCCGATTTCAGAGCACACGTATTACAAGGAAAGTAGATCTTCTGCCTATCTGTAGCATTTACGCGTAATTCTGCAATAACATAAATTATAAACGCCGTCAAACTACTTCATATATCACATAGACATATGGACGCAATCATGACGTATTTATTTTGTGTTCTCGCTTGCATCTATTGTTTTAAAATAGTGGTACCGTCTGCTGTCACACTGCCCATCAGACCAAACTATGGTTGTTGTGGTTTTCACACTTTGAAAAACCGTCTGCTCTCTGTGTGGTCAACTTTTACTCAATGAAAACCCCTCCTGCTGCACTACGCTGCTTCAAAATTCTACAGGGCGAAATTGGATAGTTGAAACGTGGAACGTGAGTGAGGCATCCACCAGGGCACTTTCATTTCGGACAGCTCAAATCACAAAGGATATACCTTAACCTGATATCATTTTCAAACAAAAAATATACTCGTATATATACCTATCCACCCACTCGCTAGCCCTGCGTTAGTTTACTCATTCTCTATCTTCAACAGCAATTCACATATTCGTAATGAACTACGAAAAATCATGGTAAACTCACAGCAAGTCTCCTGACATGTGTTTTCGGATTCAATTCCTTTGAATGGCCCATTATCCAAAAACCAACTAATGTATATCGTTGCGATGCGATTGCGAGTGGAAAAAAATCTTCGAGTCTCGAACGAAATGTACAAAAAGAACCTTCTTTTTTTGCCAATTTCAGCCACTTGAGCATCCCATTGGATTGGCAGCGCAAAGTAAACTTTGGGAGAAAATGTTGTAAGGTGGATGACTCCAGACTATTTTAATTATGTTTTGACGGAAATCGTCTAGGGCTTTTGGAATTTTGTGCTACGCTCATCATGTTTCTCTCTCTCTCTCTCGTTTCTCGTTTTCAAAGAAGCCATGCTGCTGCTGCACTCCTTGCTCTTTTCCCACTAGAGAATTACTGATTTTTTTCGGGGTCTCTATTGGGAAAAAACGCTTAAATGGCAGGGGTGCCTTCGTCAAGAGTGGAAACAGGATTGAACTCGGGATACATAGGTATACCACCCAAGTCACTTCAGCAAATAATACAATTTTCTCTAGAGAATGGAGCTAGTCATTCGACTAAAACGGCGATGAGCTAAATCGACACATGACATCCACATTATATCCACCCACTCACTTTATACAGAAAAAAATGGGTGAATTGACTTTGCAATTAATCGCTTCGTGTTTTAAAATGGGGATTACATGATTTGAAGCGGATTTGATTGTGTGGGTTTTATGATCCGAGTGCCGTAGGGACAGGGGAGTGAGTGACTGCTTTATTAGGTAAAAAATTTTTTTTAGAAATTCGTAGACCAAAGTTGGCACGAGTTCCGTTGAAATTAAATGTGCATCACTAAGTGGATTTCACACTGTTAGAAAAATCCTACTTTTAAATTGGAGTCCGTGGAACTCATACGTTACGAAATGGATTAATATGTCAAGGTTTTCGGAGAAAAAAAAAGTTTGGAGCAAAAATAAAATGCGGGCGGCCAGACATATGCTGATTTGCTCCGTGAGCAGGCAAGTTGCTTTCTTCGCACGATTCCAGGAAGCAATAAAACAGTGAAATTGGTTGAGAGATAGTGGAGTAGTGGAGCACAGGAGGAAGATTGCTTTTCCGCAGAATTTAATTTGAAGCGGAAAAGTGTGAGAAAAGAATTATTGTTGTGCATTCTGGGAAATCCTTATTAATTAATCATACAACACTGGGGGTGCCTGGCTGGAAGGTAATGTAATTATGAAAAGTTTTTGCAACGTAAAACGCGGAAATGTACTTAAGTCACTAGTTTTATTTTTAAAGTTTAAGTGGGAAGGGAAGCACTTCCTGTATTTATTTGGTGTTCGTCAGTACCAACTTGTTAGCTGCAATAGTTTTAGATGCGCAGCAAATATGATGAGGGTGTCATGTCAAAGTAGATTCAGTACGAAATCGGTTACAGTAAATGGATGCAGTGTTCAGGAAATAATAATTACAAGTTCAACTGCCAATTCAATCTTTTATGACTTACTAGTCTTACGGTGCAGTTTAAGATACCAATCTAATGTATGGGTGACGTTCGGAGCAAGAATAAATAAGTTAAATGCAATGGAACTCATACATTTGGAATGTCAAAACCGAAATACATATTATTACGACGTCTGAAAATGTTACTTATACCCAGTCAATTGTGTTCATCCACAATGAAAGTCGTAAATAGCATCGAATGATACAAAAAATGCACCACTACTGGAAGCCCGTTGCTCCAGTTTCAACCAGTACGCAACGCAGCAGCAGCAGCCAGTGTTATTGTCAACCACCTATTTATTATTGAGGCATGAGATAGCAACCTCAATTTGCCAGTTGAAGGGACATAATTCTTGACGGAAAGAAAAGACACGGCAACACAAAAGGCAGTACGTACAATATAGCCAGCCCAGTTTACAGCCACAGCCCCAGAAAGCTCACAAATCGCCCAAATTCTCTATACCATCATACTTATTCCCCTCCATTTTATTAGTTCATACCACATTACATTCTTTTTACAGTACACTTGACGCTACATTTGCACTTTCCGCCGAAAAAAAATCTAAGCACAACTTTGAAATCCTGCCAAAAACTATCTGGACCATGGATAACCTAGCTTAAATCTTGCTTTGCTTCATCATCCCCAATGCGTATCAAGAAGTAGTAGTATACCTATCTATCTATACCTACTTCACATATTCACTTACGAGTTTAGGCAAAAAGAAAATGGCAACTCCAGCTAGGTTTATCTCCAGCAAGACATCACATCTCTACTACTACAACTCATATGCATTCCTAATGATTTTTTCTAGTTTTCGTCTTACCTCATGAGGCACATTAGGATTTTTTGTCCTTATTTCATAGAGTAAATGGGGAATGCTAGATATAATAGTTTTTTTTTACTGCTGATGTACCTTACGCAAGAGGAAGTTACTTTGTGTACCGTAAGCAAAAGGATATCATCCAACGTGGATTATGATATCAAGCATGCAATAAATTATTTTTTGCATCTTTTACCCCACTCCTTAACTCAAGTTGGTCTCCCGAGCATTTTTTTTTCTCTCTCTCTTTTTCCTCTCCTCCACCAGCTTCAGAAGAAGAGGAGACTAGCAAAAGAAAAAAAAACTTTAAAAAAAATCTTTATAATACATGCAAGTGCTTTACTCGTGATGGAACTTATTAATCTAAACTATTTTTTTCCAAGAGATATATGGTAATAATGCTGACGAGATTTCAAAGGGAAAATCTATATACATATAATGAGACTGCCGCCTTTTGAATCCAGAGAGTTGGCGCTGACCTAAAAAAAAAAGAAGAAGAATTTTTCCAAGGAAGTTGCGTTTCTGAACGTCTACAAGAGTTGAGACTGAGAATCCATTGTAAATGACTGATGAGAAGAGAAGGGATAAAAAAAATTGTACTGTGGAAGAAGAAAAAAACAGGAAGGTGGGAACCTTCCATTTTTTTGTGTGAATTGTTAAAAAAACGATGTTATAATACCACGGATATGATGATGGCGATATGATATGACGCTAGGTTGATTCATCGTCTTTCCTTTTGTGTGAACACCCAGTGTGTGCACCCAACTTTTTTTTTCAAGTTTTTCCAGAGAACTACTCATTTACGACAATAGGGGCTTGGCGAAAGGAGGAAGGGAAAAGGGTAAAGTCAGAAATTAAAGCGGACCAACATGACAAATGATCTGATGTAATGATTTTGCATAGAAAAAAAAAGTTTTGCGAAAAAAAAATCCTTTCTTTTTTTTCTTCACTTTTCCAGGCTAAGCGCACCGTTGGGATTTAGGGAAGAATGCTCGAGTTTTATGTTGATTCTATTCATTAAACCTTTTGCTCTTCTCTTTGCTTTTTTTTCTGCGAGTTGTAAAAAAAGCGGGGAAAAGTGGTGCCTTTTGTTCTCTCCAGTTTCCTTGACCAACTCTAGGAATTCGGAGGGTGTAATGGGATTCACAAAGTGTTCCAATCTTTTGATCTTAACTAAAGAATCATTAGTGACGCGGAGGAAGTGTAATGACTAATGACCGGGGAAAATGTGTAGGTATTGAAAAGGAGCTTGGCTTGGCTTCCCTTCAATAACAAATGAGCGAGCAGCGAGCGAGCGAGCGAGCTGGGGTAGACACTAGACAGGGGGACACCCGACCCATTTTGTAAGAACTGTATGTATAATGTATAATATCGTAACGTACGAGGCGTCGAGAAAGATAAGTATCCGATTGGCGTCTCCTCTCGTTGGTCTATTATGAAATGGCAAATGCGCCTGTTAAAATGTGCTAGCACGCTTCTTGTGTCCTTGTTTAAAGCGAAGTATTCAATTACAGCTTTTGTTTGTTTAAAGGAATATCTATAATTAATTATGAAATCGAAGAGTGCAAATAATCGTCCCGGTCATCAAAGTTGGCGGATATAGTTTTATATCTACACTTTATTTTATAGCAGTGAATGATGATAAGGATGTTTAGACCCCTATTATTGAGGAATTTTGTATCTTACACCATTTAACCATACACCCACAACTTTAATCTGCACTAGATAACTATACCTGGTTTTCTAAAATTATGTTAGACGGCGTATACGTTTGTGTGTACGTATTAGTGCAGCCGACAGACACGGCATATTTCGTGATTGTGTGCGACCTGATGATGATGAGTACGCTGGTAAAAAATGTAGAGGCGGATAATTCCACGACTTAAAAAACTTTGTGAAAATGACACAGTTATTATAAACTTTGAATACCGTTCCAGGTATCGCTTGTACGCGTAGGAGGGATAGGCAGTCTTGTATTCTGTCAATATCCCTGATTGTACCTATCAGCCACGAAAGACTTGCTAATTTGAAAAGCCAGAGGGTACCTACTCATAAAAATAACTTTTAAGTCGTCGTTAGATGAAGTCGAGCCGGAATGGGCGAGCAACTTCTTTAAAAAAAATAAGACTTGCTAATTTGAAAAGCCAGAGGGTACCTACTCATAAAAATAACTTTTAAGTCGTCGTTAGATGAAGTCGAGCCGGGATGGGCGAGTAACTTCTTTAAAAAAAAACAAACTTCTAGAATTGGAGCACCGGCAGGTACACGTTACCCCTAATTCTTAAAACCGAGACGCACAAAAAAAAGTAAGTAGTTTCCAGCTTTCAGTTCATTTTCCATACGTTCAATCGTTCAATATGGCTCCGAGTGCTACTGTTTCTGAAGGTAAATTCATTTCGGCAGTTAATAGCCCGGCTTAGCATTTCCTCAGAAAACCATTTCAGGCTACCACCGCACCGCATCTGGATACTTTTGCCAATTGATGTTTCATGGCTCCCAGCAAAACTTCAAATGAACTCAATTCCTCGGCGAAGAGAGAAAAAAATCCTTTTCTACGACGTAGTCTAGATGGGTACGTGAACTTACCGGCTGTAGCTGTAGGTTTAGATTACCCATTCAGAGCAATCTCATCATCATGTGTGTGCGGGTATACCTAAATTAAATTTTAAGTCAAAGTCAAGAAATAAAGGACTCCACGTTTTCCGTGCGTGCCCCTTGTTAAGGCAGTCATTGGATATGATGATAATAAAACGAGTCTCAAGTTGAACTTGGGATGGAGAACCGTTAAAACACATCAACCACTTATGTCATATATTTCCCCGGATCACATGCCCAATTTATTTTATAACCCGATATGACGCTTAAATGTGCTTACCTGTGCGTGGTCCAAACTCGATACCCGTCCTCAATTAAATAAATCAAACTAATGTGTAAGTTTTCATATTATTACATGTTCTCAATTTAAAATTCATTTTTTATTCTTCTCATACACGATGATCCAATAATAACAAGCTATAATATAATATTATAATTCAACAACACTTTTTTGTGTGGATTGTTGAGTACAGATATAATCGTATCACGCCTGATTGAGAAAATTATTATTATTATTATTATTATATGTAACTTATTTCAATAATATACACTGTTCATTATGATTTCAAGATACATCACCATCGCATAATATCCTACTTTATTATACAATGGTTGTGTCGTGGAGGAGGAGGAGGTGAGTTGGTTTGCTATTTTTATTATTTGATAACGAAATCCCACCATCTCACGTCAGCCCTCCTATTCCATATTGACATAGGTATACTTTTACACACTGGAGCACTCTTAAAATCAGATTGTAGTTTATGCAAAACGGCATATATGCCGGAATGAATGCCATCCTCCGAAAACACAATCTCTGGAAATAAATCCTACCTAAGCTATAAGTAAGCAGCAGGCGAAAGGAAAAAAACTTATGTCTCGGTGTCCCTATCGATTTTTCATGTGTGGTTCGTAGGAATTTATATATATTCTATCACTCAAAAGATTCTCTGTACAAAAACCACTACAGAACTAAAAACCAAATAATGTTGAACATAGGATTACGTAGAAAAAGTAATCAAACTTTTAGTACAACTTTTAATATATTGGAGCTTATTCATTATTACTTTTGAATTCAGTATTCACTCAGTATACACGCATTTCACTTGATGAGTATAATATAACATTTCTTGCATGCATGCTGATGATGGGTTGGGTATATATGGTTTCTCAATTGTAAAAATCAGTCATTTTTTCCGAAATACGTTTATACTCTAATTATCTAAACAGAACATTCGATTATTTGCTTCCATCTTTTACTGGTACTATACTGTTGTTGGAGTGGTTGTGTGGAATAAAAATAATGAAATGCTTTTATACCAAATTAATTTTTACTCGTAATAATGCTATATTATGCTGCTGCTGCTGCTGCCTCAAAAATGGGATTGAGTACCTGGCTTTCCAAATTACATTTTTAACTATGTATTTCTTTCTTACCATCTATTTTGACACAAAAGTGACTCTGAATACGTATAATAATAATAATAATATGTTCCTACTTTAGTAGTAGTCCTAATTAAAAGGTATGCTCTACTTTGGTTACATTTTACCTCTCTTTATTCTAAACTCTGCGTATATGATTCTATGTAATAATAATAAAGCTATTTTTTGCACCCACAGAATCTTGAATCTTATTCCAACCTACACGTACAAATATAATTGTCTGCTTCTAATTAATCTGCTGATCCATACACGTCGACTGTACACAATACTTTAGATTCTCTGCAATTTACATAGAAGAGTATATAGTAGGTCATGCGATTACAGTGAAGTTGAGCCTTTTCCCGGTGTTTTATGTAAATTTTCATACGCTGATGAAAATACATTGAAAAGAAACAAATTTGTCGTCAAAAACTTAAATATATATATACGTACGCATATATGAACATACGTAATTACATTTACGGGTATTATATTAGCCTATGCCTTGTCCTACTGTGCTTTATGTACACAAATTGATGTGCAAATTGTATTTAAATCTACACATATTAGGCTCTATTCTCATTTTCCAAAATCATAAAGTACACACATGCTCCCCGCGTTGTCGCCCACATTTTACTCGTAGAGCAGGCTATTATTATGCAACAATTCTAGGAAATTCTTTACAAAAAAAAACGAAAGCCACGTGCCACGGAAGTGAAACTGTAGAGACTCGATTTTCTTGGTATAATTTTGTGTACTTTAGCCAATTCCAGAGATCTCTTCTTGCCGTAAAACAATTCACACAGTTGCCCATCGTCGACGTCGTCGTCCTGCACAAAGGGAAACATTTTCAACCCGTTTATCTCGCTGACAGGGCAGGAAAAAAAGCTTTGCGAAGCGAAATCATGAGAACACATAGTGCCAAACATGTACATTTTTTCTAAAAAAAAACTTAAAGTGTGTGTATTCTCCATGACCATTCTCATCCCACACTCCACACGTCCCCCTTTCAATCTTCTTTTATGGACTTAACCCGAGTATTCATTCATGATGCTCCTCACATTCTTCATTCTGAACAACGAATATAACCCTTCTCTCCGCCGCATATTCCCCCACTTCACAAAAAAAAACAACTCAACATGCAACACAAGCTCCATATTTCATAAGGATGCCCGTTTTTATTTTCAGTAGGACTGGGGGCGAAAGAGGAGATGATGTAAACGTGCAGAAAAGTGGTGGCATCATGCATTGCATCAGTGTTGCTCCTGGCACATTTTGACTGAAGCTCTATTATTCTCCGAAACAGGGAAAAGGGAAAGGTGCAAATGGCAATCCCATGTGTTGACTTTCTTCCTGGTTCCCAAATAGCCAACTATAGCAGCGGCGGCGGTTCACGTTTTTCCAGCCTCAAATCAGGATCACCGAGTGTCAGGTTGGATATATCATCCGCTTGTGCAACACAGGAGGCACACTTCTTGCCATATTATATATAAGCTTATATAGCTTTTTTTCTATAGAGGAGTTGAGGGTTTTTTTTTCTCTACTGAAAATGAGAGTGTGAGAGATAAAATCCCAGAGAGAAATCCGATTTGATCGATCGCGTACAATACTTGCCATAAATCACACATTTTCCCCTAGTTTTATGTATGGCTGGAGAGGAGAGGAGTAGAGGAAAGGAGAGAGGAGAACAACACATTTTCAGTTTGGAAAATTCCCGTGGATGCGATGTACATATCGACTTACGGTCGACGCACAAGTCACTCAATTGCTTCACAGCTAATACAGCCATCAGCCGTCCCACGCTTTAACAATGGCAGCAACATGTAATCATTGGAATTGGATGGTGGGAGGAGGAGGAGGAGATTGAGATTCATGATGCTACCGGGCTGGCGATATAACTATAATATGATGAAATGGACAAAATATATAAATAATTTTCTTTTGGCCTACTTTCATCATCATCACACAAGTTATTCCAGCAGCGGAGGTTGAGTTGAGGAAAGAAACAGTTTTATGATGATGATGATGTAATAATGGGTGTTACATATGATTAAGGTTTGCTCGATTATAACACATCATGTTATTATATAATTATTACCCTGCTGAAAACACAATGACACCATTTGTCTAAAAGCCTAATTTAATTCAACCCACTCTTGCCTGTCCGAATAGCCAAGACTCGCTCAGCAACATATATTCCTATACGAACAAATGTCTAAACTCGGAAAACATCATTAAGGCAACACCTACATCCCCGTGCAACAAGAGAGCAGCCAACACATCATGCCATTCGAGAAGTGGGTTAGCGATAAAAAAATATTAATTCGAGGTAAACTCTCTTCAACCAACCTTTAGTCAATATGTTGAATATTACCCGAGATATATTTATTGACGGGCGAACCCCACACCTAAAAGTACGTTCCATATTATATTCCCTGCATCGCAACCCGCCCAAGTCTGGTAATTATTTGAGAAAAAGGGAATTACTGAAAATGATCAAAGCGTTATTTCTCAGAGAAAATCTGGGGTTCCCTCATCCACCTCGCTCGCTGGTTTGATGGGGCTCCTGTGTGGCAAGTAATCACAACACAGGAGAAAACCATGATGACTTGAGCTTCATTGGCTTCCCTTGTGTTTTTCTGGGAGCCTTCCACTGCTCCTTCCTGCCTGCTCCTGCTTGTCTGCCACACAAATGGGAGCTCTCGAGATGAAAGAGAGGTTGTGAAGTCCAGTAAATAATCTAATAATAATTTCATCATCTCAATAATCAGGAGAAATAGGCGCCTAATACACGAATCTCCCGTTCCTGGAACCCGGCCGGGAATGTGTATGAAACTCTCCTCGAGCGAGCCGACTATCATAATCGTATATATGCACTTACACTCCCTGTGAGCTTTTGTGATGATGCGGTTGGAGCTACGGAAAAGCTGGATTAATAACGCACACTTGGTTTTTCTCTTGCACATTGATCCTTTGTATATATATGTGTATCTTTCCTGGAAAAGGGGTACGTACGCCAAAGAACACTGGGAAAGGGATACATGCATGCACGCTAGGTCCAGGTTCTTTTGAAAATGAATCCCCGTATAAATAAATATGTTTTTGGCACCATTTCCTTCCCCGGAAAAGGTATACTCTCGAGGTAAATCTTTTTATGTGCAGTTGGTAATTATCATAATCGTATATATGCACTTACACTCCCTGTGAGCTGTTGTGATGATGCGGTTGGAGCTACGGAAAAGCTGGATTAATAACGCACACTTGGTTTTTCTCTTGCACACATTGATCCTTTGTATATATATATATGTATCTTTCCTGGAAAAGGGGTACGTACGCCAAAGAACACTGGCATGGGAAAGGGATACATGCATGCACACTAGGTCCAGGTCCTTTTGAAAATGAATCCCCGTATAAATAAATATGTTTTTGGCACCATTTCCTTCCCCGGAAAAGGTATACTCTCGAGGTAAATCTTTTTATGTGCAGTTGGTAATTCATTTGTGATTCCGTCCCGTGTGCCTGCAGTCGTGGTCGTGGTCCACCTATGTTGATTTCCCAATCCGCTATACTACTCCCCTCTGAGAATGAAATTCATGCTCAGTCCTTGCATTTCCCTTGCAATCCTGTCATTAGCAAGCAGATGGAGATGGGTCGCAGCAGTGAAATGTTAATTAGGTTCAAAAGTATCATATCTTGGGCGAGAGGGAGAGAGTGAAACCCGTTTGACTATACAAGCAGATTAAAGGCATACGGGGAGAAGTTGACAATTATTTTATAAATTCATGGGTTGCCAAAAGAGCACCATTTTGCCATTATGCATGACAGGGATCAAACCAGTCGCGAGTGTCCCACTTTCACCGTCTTTTCTTGTGTTCTCTCCCCGATAATATGACAATTTCCTTTCATGTTTCTCCCTTTGTGTAATAATATGTAGCTCCACAGCTCAGCTCCACTCACTCTCCAACCTAATAAAGCAGAGCCAACAGTCCACCGCCACCACCACCGGTCGTAATAATAATAACAATAACAAAGATAGCAATCGACATTACCTAACTCTGCACTAAAAGCTAAGTCTAGCATTAAAATTCCATTACACAGCGCATTCATAACATTACAGTTCATTTCCCATTGTTTCCGAATTTATAATAGGCAATTACAAACGGATTGGTAATGTACCAGCTACATATATATAACCATAATATTGTGGTTGAGATATATGCACCTCTATCATACTGCCAAGTACATTAGGGGCGAATTCCTCATAAAATTTAAATTTAGGTTGAGACCCTAACATGTATAATAACAATAATCACTTATATCCAGTTTATCCACTAAAATATACAAAGTATCCCTAGGGCTGGTCATGACAGGAGAGAAAACAAAACAGAAATCTGACGGTAGTCATATCACATACGAACGAACGCGTAATCTCCTATATTTTTTTTACAATTTCACCCTCCAGAGTTCACTCCACTACTCCACTCCACTTGTCCACTCTATATTTTGACCTGTATACATATAGAGCCACTCTGCTGGCTGAGCCAGAGCCTCAGCAAAAGAAAAATGTTCTGGTTACATACTTGTATTGTACTGTATAAAAATCGTGTCCGCTTAATTAGCTGCTGCCCTGCTTCGCAATTTAATTAATCATAGTAGAAATGTATATTCGAGTCTCGTCTGCTGCCACCACCCATGGAACGACCTAAAGTCATTGTGGATGGATTCGGAACGGCCACCGCCACCGAACCTGGGTTACCTTGATGAGGGTAATGCGGGCTGGTGGTGACCGCCGGGAGGAGGGCGCCCTGTCCAGGCATTGGCATCCCGTAGGTATTCATATTTATAAAAGTAGAAGCGGGATGGTTTTGTAGATGTTGTTGTTGTTGCTGATGATGATTGTTCCTTCCCATTGTCGCACTCCCACTCGTGATAAACGTACTCCCAGAGTTACTCCCCCCACTTAGCAGTACCGAACCCTCGGAGAGGGGCAGGTCGGGGCCCATCATGACGGAGCCGGAAAATCCGCCAACAACGGAGGTCACCATTGACGGACTCCCTCCCAGCCCGGGGTTCCCCTGCAGAGGGTTGTTGTTTGCACTAGAACTAGCACTGGTGGAACTGATTAAATGCGTGGTGGATGAGGTCTGTAGGTCGAGCTCGTCACCGGGAGAGCCTCGACGGAGAATGGACGGGAGCTCGGTTACCTCGTCGGTGACCATACTCAGCTCATCAATATCACTTAACCCTGTCGACGTAATTGGTCCAGCTGAAGACGATGAGGGCTTACTACTCGTGGCTGTGAGGTTGGCAGCTCGACGTGCTCGGACACGGGCCGACCGCTGGATCCAGATTTTCACCAAGATCACGAGGATCACAACCAGCAGGGCGGAAGCTATACTGATTGTTATGTATAGCCACAAGCTCTCTTTGTTTCCTGCGTCGTTACACCATCAATAGGGTCCAGTCGGCAGCAGTGTTTGTTCAGTGGGATCGCATCGGAAAGGAGCAAAAGGAAAAAAGAAAAAGACAAGCTTGAATTATTTACTGCAAGGCATACATCACAATTCAGGGCAAAACACATATCACCACAAGAAACGTACGTAAATATATACACACAAGCAAGGTGTGGACACAGTCTGAATAAACAAGACGCATAATATGTACATAACTCGGAAATAAATAATTCGGGACCCTCTCTCCCAAACCGCACCGACTGTCAGACTTGAAAAACGGGAAAGGGTCCTCCTAGTTTCTCCTTCCCTCCTTGAACATTCTTTCAAACTTGTTATTTAACATTTATCTTTGTTCTTCTTCTTATTGCGGGAATGCGCTGACGACGACGGTATGGATATACCGAGTATAATAATAGTAGTACGACGAACGGAAGGGAAATACCAGTATCAACTTTTGACAGGAAAATAAACCTAACGAATTGTATGTAGGGATGCTACGTAAATAAAAAAGTTTTATGTATATAACACTATAGATCCTCATGCTACTACTCCTCGACTGACTCCTCCGCGTTCCGTTATAAACATTCTCTACACTTTCGCTTCTTGTTTGCCTATTTATGTGTATGATGCAATTTCTTTCAGTATTCCAGTCAAGTTTTATGTGGTTTGCCGTTTTATTAGTGATTTCCTCCCTCTCATCACCTCATCACATTTTTACCCTTGACTGCACTTGAATGAAAGAGGTAATAAGAGGTTAAGCCCTCTTCTTCCCGCTCACCATCCACCAACTTTCATTCATTCAGAGAGTCCTCGTGGATTTATATGCCACGTTATACTTGTCAGTTCTTTAATACGGCGGCGGTGGTGGCCTCCTCCCTCCCATCAACTTTCCTTTCATTGACATTCATAAAAGGTATTGTGTTGTTTTCGTTGATGGGAGAGAGATGATGATGGCCGGACTCTCTGGGCGTACAGTTTTTTCACACAAGACATGGTGCACGCCGTGGTGCATTAAACCTGTATGCATATATATAACCTGGTTGTATTATTATTATTATAGTGATTGTTGGAGTGTTCAGACTTTTTCTGGAGAAAGTTCACATGAGCACTACACACTACACACTTCCCATTTTGAACTTATATATTTCCCTCCATATTATTTTCCTCAAGTAGAACTCCTCAAATATTTATAAATAAATATATCCGAGTGAAATGGAGGAATATACACATAAGCGCACCCTCCTTTCTCCAGGGAAAGTTTGAATGCATCCATCCAATGAACAAGCAAAACTGCCAATAAACAACTTTCCTCGAGTATCCTACACACATCTTGATAGTTATTTATATTTTTTGTGCAACCTATAAAAGTCAGGAGCAGACTGCACTGTGGCTCCCCTGCTTCTCCACATCTCCACGTTTTTGTTTACCGTCTCATTTTTTCAGGCATACGAACCGCGGTGGTGTATACGCCGTACCTCTGTCATCAAATCAAAAACTGGGAGGTGCAATGCAATAGAAAATGATATCCTTCACTTGAGAATTTTTTTTACACAAAGACATAACGCAAAATGAAAAGTATGAATAAATGAAATAAACTGAAAAATATTATTATCCTTCCCCGTCAACCCATTTGGGTGGAATGGGGAAACGGGGAAAATGAAACTGAAAGAACAAGAACTGAAAGAAACAAAAGGAAAGAAAACTTACGAGAAACAAAATCATACGCTCGAATCCCCTGTGAAATAAGGTAAATCAGACGAAGATCATCTTGAGAATGATTTCCCCCCGGAGAATTCCGAAAGTTTCGGGATGTCACTGTAGTTGCAACAATGGCAGCGTTCTTCCTATTATAATTATGGCCCTTGTCGTCATATTCCAGTGGAAAATTGAGCCGGGCTTTGGGGGCAATCTTTTGGGAGGGTAAGGACGAGGAGGAGGAGGATGGTGGCTTTCCCCAAGAATCAAAATCATCTGATTGCCCTTCGTGCTCAACAACTTTTCCCTCTTGATTAATGTGTCTTGTCAAGGTGGTTGATGACTGTGCAATTGAACTTGGGTCGACTGGGGAGTCCATGCCGGGATGGTGAATCCGAGGACGATATTTCACTAAGGATTTGTGTGGAACGACCGTCAACCAGGGTTTTGTTGTTGGGTAGTGTACCGGTTGAGAGGGTTGTCGAAGAAATCATTGGACAGCCGAGGTTTGACACAAATATATAGTGCACATGAAAAGGGATAAAAATGAAAGTAAAAAATCAGACATGCATAAAAATAAAAACAGGGGAAAATACTTTTTCCCGAGAAAAAGTCATGCTTGTCGCGAAACCAGGTGCTTTCATAACTTGCGAAAAAAAATGTGGAAAAGTGGAACGCAAAATATGTGTCCCGGAAGGATATGCACTACTTGTTAGATGCCTAAAGGACTAGATTTTTCTAGACAAGTTTTATGAACAAAAAGTGTTTTCCATCTGGTATTCCATCGCTCCATTTTTTCCGGATGGGTTGTCATGCTTTTCGCGAAACCAGGTGCTTTCATAACTTGCGAAAAAAAATGTGGAAAAGTGGAACGCAAAATATGTGTCCCGGAAGGATATGCACTACTTGTTAGATGCCTAAAGGACTAGATTTTTTTAGACAAGTTTTATGAACAAAAAGTGTTTTCCATCTGGTATTCCATCGTTCCATTTTTTCCGGATGGGTGGTACATCTTAATAAACACTCAAGTCCAATATGGGCTACAACCGAAACCGTCAATCTGTTCCTCCTCGGTCGGTCCTCAATTGATAAGCAATTTTTGTGAATTGTCACGTATGGGTTGTACATCTTAATAAACACTCAAGTCCAATATGGGCTACAACCGAAACCGTCAATCTGTTCCTCCTCGGTCGGTCCTCAATTGATAAGCAATTTTTGTGAATTGTCACGTGTGGTTGTAAACCACGTTCCTTCCTACTTGCCCACTCCCATTTTTTCGCAATATTATATCCTTCTATATGGCCCCCATTCCCCTTCTCCGTCAATGGCTACGACATATCTATTTGTCATTACACGGTACTGCACTATCTCCATCCGAGATAATGGTCAAATATAAGGACGGCCGTAAAGCAAAATTATCCCATAATATTGTTATTTCTCCCAAGTAAAACTATCACGTGCGGATGAAAAAATCTACGTTAAAATATCAATAAGCATAACCTCATTTTTTTTTCTTTGTACAGACACAAAAAGACAGCAGCTGTTGGGTGCTGAAGGTATATATGATACACTACTACACTATCTTTACGATCCCAACTGATACTGAACAAATTCCCGACATCTGTCCTCCGCGTCGCGAATGTTCACTATATCCAATATTTTTCTTGTGGAACTTGAGAAGAAGTAGAAGAAGAAGGAAAACTTGTCCGTGGTTTTGAGTGTATTGTTTTGCGCGAGGGGAAACAAAAGAGGGGAAGAGAAATCAGATCACGCTCAATAATCGTCGAGTAGTGTGGGTGCACACCATCGGTATTGTTTTGGCACAGATATGTCACGAATCTCTTTTCTATATATATACACTGGTTGGTTTGGTACACAACGTAATCATCAGTACGTACGCAGAGTTTTGGGGGAAATGGGATTGAAAGTTGATACACTTTTCTTCCAGCTTATATACGTCCTTCCTCTCTGATTCATGACGCTGTCCCAGGGTGTTATTGCTTTTCTTGAGCAAGTTTTCGGGAGGAGATAGGTGTACATACAAAT
>JAANSN010003062.1:0-20462 GCA_036850665.1 Dicranocentrus wangi | reverse complement strand
TTATTATCGGCATGCATAATAGTCATGATGAAAGATGAAAAGGATAGTATAAAATATGTCAAATAAGTGTCACTTAAAACAGAATGTAAGAAAAGGAATAATATTTAACCGCTCTCCAAACTCATAGCATCACATCATAACACACATAATTATTATTATTATTATTATTATTATTATTATTATTATTATTATTATAATATTTCATACCCAAGCATCATAGCATGTTGCATACTAGTTAGTAAAGGGAGTTGTTGTAAAGTAATAGTCAGCCTCCCGAATTGTTAAAGTAGGTCATATGCAGATGAGTAACATACGTTGCTCCTCTGATTTGTAGTGGTCATAAAGGCCTGGATGGTACAAACTACAAAAAAGAAACCTGCCTACACCAAGCATTTCTATATTGTAAGCTAGTCCAGTTTTTCGTAATCCAGACGACGAAGCACAACACTTTGGTAATCGTAGTAACCTATATGGCTGGGAAGTAAAAGGGTAAAAGTAAAACAGTTAAGACATTGTTTCTTTCCAGAGTCACTTAATATGCTCAGCACTAGGTCAAGCTCAGAAAATAGAAGAATTTGAGCCAAATGTATAAATATAGTCAGTAGGTCAGGTCCTCAAAAATACTTAAATGGTTTGAAAAGTATTAGAACCACTAGGAAATGATGAGTGGATAATGCATAACGAAGCTTAATTAATTTGCATTTATTTAGCCTATAGGCTATACTAGATGTGATGGAGCGTGTCTGTGCGTGCGTAAATTTAAAATATATACACAATATATCTCATACATGAATTACATAAATGGAGTCTAGGCTTCGGGGTTGGTTACAGGGGAGAAGGGGAAGAAGAGAAGGAGGAAGGTGGAGGGGAGGAGGAGTGGAGGAAGGTGAAGGGATGGAAGAAGATGAAAAGGAAAGTATAGAAGAAGGGTTAGGAAGGGAAACTGGGAGAGGGCTTAAACGACTATTTGACAGCATTTATAGGATTGAAGTAGGGTGTTTGATAGATATATTTGAAAGGCTTTAAGGTTCTTTCTGCAGTGTTTAACTGGACGTTTTACAGCGATATTTTACAGGGCTTATAGGCTACCACTACATCTTACTACTGAAAGATGTATTTTTATGGAATTAATGCTACAGTTTGTCACCATGTAATTGTGCAAACAAAGTACGCATTCCCAAGTTTGTGCTTTGACTTCCGTGCCGTCCACGCGTTCAACCCGTAAAATGCCGCGCGGTGCCTAGAATTTTGCTTTCAGTGTATTTTAATTTAGGTGTTTCACTGTTCGACACGCAATGGTTGAGTGAGATGAGCTTATTTCACACTATATGTAAGACCATGGCTATTTTAGCCATGGCGATTATTTAAACGATCTTGGGTGACATGAGATTTACTCCTTTTGTGATAGAGTCGTAAAAGTCATATTTTATTCTTCATTGCTTATTATTATTATTTCATTTATTCAAGGTAAAAATATATCTTGCACAGATTTGCCACATGTTAACAAATCTGAAGATGACATAGTAACAGAGATTAAATTGACAGAGAAAGGAAGAGGTGCACGCAGCCAAGATCGGCGCTGTGCTGGTTAAAGGATAACAAAGAAAGACTATTTAAATCAAATTATTAAATTATTTGAGACCAGATAATTATTTTACTCATCTGCCAATGGAATGGGACATACGCAATACGCAAACTATGTTAATAATTTAAATCCAGAGAGAAATATAGAGAAGTATTTTGGAAACCGGTTACATACGAAATCCCAAATAGTATATCCCAAGTTTTGAAGGACCCATTTTAAATCAGTGTTTAATAACTATATAGAAAATGGACTTTGGTTACGTTGATTATTTGTCATCGGTCGTTTGTCCATGTGGAAATTTGCCTCATAAGGACATTTGCCCTTACTGACATTTACCCTTTTCCGGTTCGAAATTAAAACTCTGGTTTGCCTTTGCTGCTTGCGTAACATTGTGATATTGTCTGCTACTAATTGATAAAATAGTTCTGACCTGGTATTTGAAACTGGATTTGTCTCCTTTGGATTTGTGTTTTTGCCATAATCCAGCAATGATATGTGAGGAGGCAGCTATAACTAAAATTTCGGCCATTATTTATAAGTGTCCTTGCTTTTCGGTAAGGCTACAATATACCTCAACATTCTGGAAAACATTTTAATTTTTAAAGTGTTCTTTCTCCGGTTCAGGGATTAACTCATGAATAAAAAGCATTTATTTACTATCCTTCTACCCAAGTTTAAATACAACAAAATTCATGAACCGTGAAAGCTGGATCTATCCTTATGCCACATCGCTCAATTACCGTATTTTTTCAAGTCGCTCGATGTTGTATATGCTAGCATAATTTATTCTCCATTTGATTTGATTCCTGTAAAGATTTTGACGACCCGATTGCACCCGTGATATCTTATCGTGTGGACGACGGGTGATGTGAATTGACATTATAGCGCTCAGCGCGACTTCCATGCCGAAATTTAAAACGTATGACAAACTTAATGGCTCCATGTATTTATTCAAAGCTGCAAGTCAAAAATCCTCTACTCCACACTTGTTATTTTCCTTACAATATACTGCACATTAGTTAACCGTAGCGTACAATTAGTTGTTTACCAAGATAGAGAAACTAGATTTACGGCTTTTGCCTTTGGGATGGCTTTGGACACAAAGTGCTCTCGTGACAACTAGTTTTGTGACCTGCGTAATTTGTTGTTTCTAAGCTCCTAGATATATTGTAAATACTTACAATTAGCACAGCGGCAGATAATTAATTGACTATGAAACGCTATGTTTTAACCTTCCTCTGCAAACCAGCAAGCTCGTGCCGTCCCATCTACGCCTTATACTCCAATTAAAAGGAGGTTCACTAGACTTTGGAAAGTGAAGTCAAGCATCACAAGTATCGTGCTTGCCTCGATGAAATTCCATCCTCCAAATTTTATTCTTAGAGGCCAGGCAGAGCAAAGCTGTAGGCGTATGAGCTTCGATAGCTCATTCGACTGGATATCCTCTGTCCGCAAAATGGAGAGAGATAATGTATGCACATATCCAGCTCCTCGTACCGCCATCACGTGGAATAGATATGTTGTAAGACATGATGCAACCATCATTATCTTAATGAGCAACATCAGATTGCTGGAACCGGCAAGAATTTTGAAAACCAGGTAGCTAGTTGAAATTTCAGCGGCCATTAGCGCAGTGATCACTGCCAAGGTAACAAAGGAGCAGTAGTTGCTGAAACAAATGTTGAGAATCTGACAACTTCGATACAGCTTCAGTTGAGAAGGAAATTGGGAGTCGAGACGCACTGACAGAATAAAGCGGAGCAAATTTGCCTGACAAAGAGAACCAAGAAGAATATGCAAACACTCTATTTCAATTTGGGAGCAAAATGCTTTCCAGAATATTAAATGAGGGACTGCAGTTCCTAGTCTGGTGACCACACTCGCTAACCACCATGAAATACTTGAGTCCGAGTTTAAATCACCACACCAGCCATTCATCAGCGATGAAAACATGTTGAACGGGAAGCAGGGCAACGCTCCAGCAACAAATGTGAGCAACCAGGGATACGCCATTTGAGCGGTTAGCAATGTGCGAGTCAATAGTTTCACTAGAGGGATTGGTCGACCAATTTCCTGAAAAGCTCTTTCTGCAACACATTATTCAGCGGACAATGTGACTGTAGGTGTGAAAATGATGAGGGAAATTGAATTAACATATTTCTACTACTTACTTACCTTGCTTGTGGTCATTCGCGATGCCAAGAAGTCCATTTAGAAATGCAGCACAGTCGGACGCATTTTCTCGGAAAGCCAGTGAAGACGCTGCGACCGCCACTCCACTAAAGGAAACGATTGCACAAAACACGCTCATTCCCACATCCCCCGATGTCCACGTTGCCCAGGCGTTGTGTCCGTACAATGCCGCTCCGATGGCCAAAACCTCAGCGAAAAAGATGGTTTGGAATTTTGTTTCAGAAACCAGCTCGTACTTCCTCCCGTTCCACACAATTATGCTACCGGGAATCCTCTTGGCAAAGGAGTGGCATTTGGCCAGGTCGTGATTTACCCCAAGTTCGATTAGCATTTTGCTTCAGTGTGCTTTTTAATTTTGTCAAAAGAAGGCAATTTAGTAGAACGTCAAAGAGATTTGCTTGAAGCTCACGTTGTTCGTTAAATTGAGGTACAAACTCAATTAGAGGAGTGCTGGTTTCGGTTATGTGGAATTTGTTGGAATAATATTGACTTTTGTAACGAAAGTTGATCTATCTATCGAGTATCAAGAAAGTGGGTTTTGACTGTTGGTCGTGTAATGGCGGAGTGTGAAGCGACTGTCTTGTCTTCAAAAATGGAAGCAGGAACCAAGTCTATTCAGCTGGTAAAAACAGCTTTTTAATTTTTAAATGATGTTTGGCGTCGTGGCTTTTGGCATGCCATAAAATCCCATATTGCCTTAGCTTAGGTCTCATGGCTAATGAATTGTTAAGCCATAGGTTCTCCAAACATTTAAATAAATGGAAGTGGAAATATGGGTTTTCAGCTATTAATCACGCTAATTATTTAAATCTTCGGGGATAGGCACCTTTTAAAGTTTTATGATGCTAGCAGCCGGCTGCTGGTTACTGCCGAAATTCCGGATATTATATCCCAAAACCAAATTGTAGCCCAAAACACAAATGTTTGTTGTACACGTAACAAATATCAAGTAAATGCATACTTTTTTTTATCACAAACCGTCAAGTAAAAAAATTTGGATTTGATTGTTAAATTGTTACGTAATGTCAGATCGGTTTTTATCGTATTCTTTTTGTGTCACTTGTTGAATTTTACGTGGTTTGGTTGGTTATGTTTGATGTGTGGGTTTGATTCATAGTAATGACAGCAAATAAATTTATGTAGAAGTAGGCCTTTAGTCAGTGTTGTTGGATTCGATTTTGAACATGGGGATATTTTAATTTGAAATTAGTTTAGTTTTATTAATTGAGTTACTGTCCTGAAGCCATCACAATTGTGTGCAAACAGAAATCGCGTATAATATCCTTCTAGAAATCTTCTCCGCTTTTCGGCAAAGCAGAGCTAGGCAAAGCGATTATTTATAAACAGGAAAATATTTAACTTGTGTTTTTCTCCGCTTCAGCGGTAAAGGGATAAATAAAAGAAGAATACCTATTTCACATCCCGCAACCGTATATTCTTTAATATATTAATGCATCATGACAGCTAGGAGCGAGGGAGAAGAGGAAGGAATGGAGATAAAGCATGAACCTACTGCTTCCGCTGGGAAACACTTTAATTAATGGGATGTTCTTTCCTCGATTCGATGATATACTCAGGTGAAAGGAGCATTTTTATCATCCATCCTGATCGTGTGTGTATCTACGACTATATATGACTTATGTGCCGTAGCTCAGAAAGTTTTTGCATCCCGCATGATATTTTTATATATGAAAGCCTCTTTCGCTATGTACTTTGTTTGATTACTCTGATGATGAGATAATAGCTGAAGATAGTGTGAGATTTTTCTTTCCCATTTCTACGGCAAAATTAAACTGACTGGCTTAGTGGCTTTATTCAAAATTACTATTCAAATATAGTACAATCGGCAACACCATGATGCAACTGTATACAATTGGCAGACCTACAATGTACAATGTAAAATATAGGAAGAGCAAGGTAATAGCTAATACCTATATTTATGTATCTGGCCGGTAAGGATGCATTAGGAAATTCTTCCGAATTCCAGAAATCAGAGACGATATGTGTTGCTACATTATCCTACATGTATCCATTTAAAGTAACATCTGATTTGACTTAGTAATTAAGCCGCCTATCCATTATACCACTGCACTTACGGAACTAATTATGGAAATAATTAATACCTAAATTTTACATACCGCTGCCAAATTGACTAAATTTAGAGTGCTATTTGCGTATTTGCCCAATTTGACTATAAATATTAATACTGCCCTATATGCCTCGTCTAGTGTATGTGTCAGCTACTTTGTCAAACTTTATCATTATCATAATATTACTTATATCCGCACCATTGTATACGTTAAACTTAAACATCGTATATCACTGACAAGATCCCACAAACAGGATATCCCTTCACGATCCATTCTATAACCTTTTAATTTTAAAGCTCTTTTAAAATATTCCAAAATCAGGTGTGCTGTAATCAAAACAAACCAAATCTAACCTCCAATTAGCAGGAGTTCTACAAGACGAGAGACGGTGAAATCAAGCATGACCAGTGTTGTGGCAGCTTCGATGAAGTTACAGTCCCCAAATTTTATTCTGAGAGACCAGGCGGACCGAAGCTGTCGGCGGGTGAGATAATTGGACATGGGATTCTTCCTCTGCATCACTTTAGTCAGCACTGAGAGGGAGCCCGTATTCACCCGTCCTGCCTCACCTACCGTCATCACGTGAAGCAGATACAATGATGGGCACATTATGAGCACCACTATCTTAACCAGCAGCTGCAAATTGCTTGATCCACCAAGCAACTTAAGAAGCAGATAGGTGATCGAAATTTCTCCTGCTACTAATGAGCCAAGAATTGCCATGCCAACAGAGGAGCAATAGTTGCTGAAGCAAATATTTAGAATCTGGCAACTTCGATACAACTTCAGTTGAGAAGGAAAGTCCGCTCCGGAGCGAGCTGACATGAGCCGGAGCAAGGTGTTATGGCAAAGCGAGCCAAGAACTATATGCATGCAGTCGATGATACCTTGTGAGAACATTGCCTTGTAAAATATAAGTTGTGGAACTGCAGTTCCAACCCCGGCGGCCAGCCTCGCCAAACATGACACGTTTGGTGGACCAGAAGAGTTACCTTCGCCGTCGTCGCACCAACCAATCACCTACGACATAGTGTTCAAGGGGGAACAAGGCCACACCAAAGCAAGAAAGGAAAACACCCATGGATACACCATCTGGCTGGCGACCAGCGTTCGAGTCAACAGTTTCGCCAAGGCTTGTGGTCGCACAGTGGCTTGGAAAGATTTATCTGAAAAAGAATGAGGAATAAAGGTTGGCCTAACAAAGTAGAATGGTTATCATGAATGATAGAATGGACATATTTTAAATGTTTAGTTTACCGTTCCTCCAGTAATTGGCGAAGCGAAGGAGTCCATTGAAAAATGCGGCACAGTCGGAGCCATTCTCTCGGAAAGGCTGCAATGAATACGCAACTGCAGCAGCGGAAACGGATATGAATCCACACAGAGCACCCATCCCAATGTCCCCCGAGCTCCAGGCCGCCCACGCGTTTAGTCCGTAAAAGGATGCACCGGAAGCAGTGAGCGCAATCCAGAAATTTTTCTGAGAGTTGCTTTGGAGCACGACCTCGTACTTACTCCTTTGCCTTTGACTTTACTCCTTTGCAAGTATGCTGCCTGGTATTCTACGGGCAAGAGAGTGGCATTTGGCGAGATCTTTGTTTACTCCAAGTTGAACTAGCATTTTGCTTCACAGTGTATTTTAAAATGTAGACTCCAGTCAAGAAATAAAGAGATAGGTGTGGTATATCCACCCTGACGATAGATTGCTGGGCTATCACTGTTCAACGAGTAAAGGTTGAGTGAGATAAAAGCCCGAGTCTGAAATTAAAAGCAAGGTTATTATTACTGTAGCAGGGAAAACATTTTTAATTTTAGGCGACGTGGCTTTTTCTCTCCTCCTATAAACTTGTAAAAAAGGATGAAACTTCCCTTCCCTATCAAGCAACAATTACTCCCACGTATGCGTCTTTTGCTAATCAGAAATGCCTGCTCTTCATTTCTAATTATTAATTTTCGAGTCAGCAAAGTTGAGTGATATCCGCGAGTTGAATCAGAAATAATATGTTTTTAGCAACATACCATGCTAATAATTTAATATCCTATGGAAAAAATAAGCCTTTGAAGGTTCATGTAACTACGAAGCGGGCTATGTAATCCCAAATTTTTTATGCCAAACCAAAATTTAGTATTACCATTACCTAAGCATAAATGATTGTCTGTTGAACAAACGTCATAAAAGTAGAAATGTTTTGTCAAAAACTGAATATCCCTGCTTGTTTGGCTTTGCTTGTCCTTTCTGCAATGCAAAGTTGGGCCAACCGGAAAATGTACCCACTAACACTAAACCATTTAAATATTTAAAACGCTTTTCCTCCTCCACTCCTCCATCATAATCTCATTAATAAAACAAACGCGTTCGGTCTCCCTCAAAAGCGTATCAATAATTTAGTAATGAATCCTGGAAACTGGCGCCGAGAGTTTTTTAAGCTGCAGGCTTTAGACACTTGAGCCATATGAAACGGGATTATCGGTCGATTACCTAGTTATTTCATCCCATGTCATTAGATTGTTCAACAACAACAACTTGTTGGAAAGATTTCGATATACCAAATGCGTGATACGCCGACCATATAGCAGACCTGATGATAAGGCGATGATAACCATGCCAAGTTCCAAGAAATCACAAGCTTTCATTAAAAATGCTATATTGTTTGCATTATTAAGGAACATGATTCATGGTCATGATCATTTCAAAAATCTAGGATGCGTGTGTAGTTGATGAATAGGAAAAAGTGTATCACATAGTGTGGTTAGGCTCCACAAAAATTTAGTCATTAGTAAAATTTGAAACCAGCAGAGGTACTTTTTCCGGGTTTTAGTGTACTTCCCGATATGAGGACACGGAATAAATCCATGATGATTATTTTCAGTTAATGGCCAAGTTATTCTTTCCAGAGTTACTTTCAAGAGAAACCGTCTATTTGGTAGGATAATATTACGTGTAGATTAATGGTAATGTCGGAACTAAAGCTATGAATCAGAAGAGCCTGTAAGAAGCTCACGTGAGCTTTAAAATTTCACCGAAAAACCGATAAATAAGACTACTTTACTATAGAGTAATCGTGAATCGACTTACGTGATAGGCCTGCAATTTTCACCAAGTTGATCTAAAATCTTAGCAAGCAAAATATCCTAAAAAAGCAAGGCTTTTATGAGAATTTTGTTTTTCCTTAACGGATCGGTTGTTTGTGACGTGACGCGCAAAATTTATTCCGTACTGGCTGTTGTCTTCCGCAAAAGCATTATATTGTAGGCATTTTGGCATTGCTTTAGCTTATCATATTGCCATGTTCGTCCGCCTGAGTGCTCCAGAGATTCATGACAAATATTTTGACTGCTGTCATTCAAAAATTAAACCTTAAGCCAAACCCCAAGCCTTAAACTAAACTGTGGGCAGCAGGCAGCACTTATATGATAGATGGAACACGCTAGGTATTTGATTTACAATGAACAGATAAAAGCTTATTTAATACAAGATATTACAAGTGGAAATGTCATAACATGCTTAAACTCGAAAAGTTTTGACCATGTTTGAAAACCAGTATTTTCCAATGACGATTGACAAATTGACTGACAAAAAGTTAGCCCATTTACTAACCGTAATCGTCACTCAGTGACTGAGAAATTTATCGTGATTGAATTTGGAACAAAAAATTTGGAATTTTCCCTACTCTACAGAAAATACTTGAGCTTCTCGTATTCAATAATTTACCTACCCATGCCTTCTAACTTGCGTCGAGATGGATCTCGTATTCGATAAAACATAATGAGGTCGAATAAATAATTCGCGTAAGAAAATCCGTCCTTCTTCCCAATTCTTAATGGCCAACTAAGACGGCAGAATTGACTCAACTTTTCTCATTTCTAGTATTCTTCAAACTCAACGAAGCCGAATATTTGCTTTAATTATTTATGAGTATATCATTTAGGAGGAGGAAAGGCACTTCAAAAATTAAAATGTTTTCAGTAGTGTGGGTATATCCTGGCCTTACTTAACTTTGGCTTTTCAGAAAACCAGCTAAATTAAAATGAATATTGCATTCTTTCTTTTCGCCACAAGAGTTTCATGGCAGAAACCCAAAATACATATTTCAAATGGAGTAGGTAAGTCCCATATTATCGATGCCATGTATCCAAGATTCTGACCAGACAACCAGCCACTGTTTATAGTAACCGTGCCGTGGTGAGACTATTCGATGATAATACTCAGTAAATCTACCGAATTTTTTACGGATACTAAATCGTGAGTCAAACCAATAGAACACCAACATTTAAATATGTAAAAAAAATTCATTGTTGTGACAAATTAAATAAAATAGAGAGGGATACGAAAACATTTGCTTTCTACATTGCAACGAAATCATCCCACTTTAGAGGAAGTTTTGCATGTCGATAAAAAACATGTCTTTATTTGGGACTCTAATTGTTTCGTCAACCAACAATTGTGAATATATTATGTTTAGGGAGTAGCTTGGGATCTGGAATACGAACTTTGGGGTTTTGCCAGGAGCCGGCTGTTAGTTTCATAAAGGACAAAGCGTATATTTAGGATTAATAATAGTCAGGTAGAATGCCTTATAATTAATTCATCGCATAGGTATTTCACTTCATAAGCAATGATTGCCCGATAGCAAAGGTATGCATGCCACTTTTATGAGGCCACCTCGCTTAAAGTCATTTAAAAATTAAAATCTCGTCTCCCATCTCATGAAAAATTTGTCTCATTCAATGTTGACTTTGGAGGAAAAACCGCTTTATTTGTGGAAAAAATCCATATAAGTCGCAAGTCGTCATTACTCGTCGCGCGGTGAAAGAAAACCCTGTCTCTCCCTCTCTTCACGTTAGATAAATCCATCTCCCTTTCTAGACATCAGTCTAAAAATTAAAAAAACGTCCACCAAAAATAATAATGCTGGTTCAACTTGGGGTGAACGAAGACTTGGCCAAATGCCACTCCCTTGCCCGCAGAATCCCTGGTAGCATAGTGGTACTAAACGACGAGAGTAACAAATATGAGGTGGTTTTTGAAACCAAACTCCAAGCCAAATTCTGGGCTGCATTGTTGACCACCGGCGCGGGATTTTACGCGCTCAACGCACGGGCGGCTTGGACATCGGGCGACCTGGAAATGAGCATTTTATGTGCATTTATTTCCTTCGCTGCAGCTGCGATTGCGGCTTCTTCACTGAGTTTCCGAGAAAATGCGCCAGACTGCGCCGCATTTCTTAATGGGCTCCTTGGCATCGGCAATGACTGGCAGACGGGTAAGTTGTTACAGTAATCCAATTCAGTTTGATGGCTATTTTCGGTGTAGTATTATTTACTCAAACCTTGTTCTTGCAGATGCAGCTTTCCAACAAATTGCTCAACCAACAACCTTTGGGAAACTGCTGATTCGGTCGTTCAGAGCCATTCAAATTGTGTATCCTTGGTTGTTTTCCCTTGTTGCTATGGCGTTGTCATGTTCACCGTTGAACATGTTTTCATCGGTGATGATGGCTTGGTGCGACGGCGAAGGCGTTTCCTGGTCCGCTAGGGTGGCCTCAGGACTTGGATCTGCCGTTCCCCACTTTGTATTCTGGAAAGCACTTGTGTCGCAATCCGTCATTGATGTCATGCACATTTTCCTTGGCTCCCTTTGCCAAAAGAGCTTGCTCCGGTTTGTGTCAAACCGCTCCACCGCAAATTTCCCCTCTCAGTTTAAATTGTATCGAGGTTGCCAGATTCTAAACGTTTGCTACGGCAACTACTGCTCATCTCTAGGCTTGGTAGTTGTCACTGGCTTGATTGTATCTGAAATTGCTACTAGTTATTTGCTTCTTACAATTCTTGATGGATCCAACAATCTGCCCCTAGTCATTAGGATCGTCATTGCTGCTACATGTCCCGCAGTCTATCTAGTTCACGTGGTGGCAGTCAGGGAAGCGTCACAAGTGAATATAATCTCCCTCCCCATTTTGACAAAGGTCAACACAGCGAATGGGCAGCAATCCACCAAGCTCACCCGCCGACAAATTCGATCCGCCTGGTCTCTCAAAATAAAAATTGGAGGGGAAAATTACATTGAGGCAAGCACGGCGCTGGTCATGCTTGATTTCACTCTCCGCCGGCTCGTCGACCTTCTTTTAATTGCAGACTAGAGAGCTTACGAATAATTTAGTTTAACAAACTGCACGCTTTTCTAACTTATATAGTCAATTTGGTACCCAGAATTCAAACGTCAGGCTAGTAAGTCGTAGGTTTTGCGTAAGTAACAGAAAACCATAACGTTTCACATTGTCTAAATTTAGATTACGAATATGCAGGAAAAGCCAATGCTAAACCTGTTTTTTAACTTACGATTAGTCAAAACTTATAGCTTTCCAATTCAAAACCCACCCATTGAAAATAGGAAGGGCTTGTTGTGCTACGAATAATCGAAAAACGAATATCTTATTACTCCGGATCGATACTTTGTTGCTCTCCAATTATAAACCCGTTTCATGTTAGATTTTTTAATAGTAAGATCTAAAGTAGTTTGCAATTTGGAATTTATAGTAAGTTAGGAAGGACTAGTGACTGGAGAAAGTTTTAGAGTTTAAAACAGGTAAAAATTTAAATCTTTGATTTGTCACAAATCAACTGCGACAGTTTGAATTTTGCATAATAATATTAATTGAGAGAGGAAGAGAATACCGTAGGAAATATATTACTTAATGAGCTTTCAATTCACTTTGTGTGTGAATGGGAGTAAAAAAGTGTGTTATATATGTCTATATATAGTATACGGTAGGGTTGAACCATGGAAATCAGCATATCAGATAAACACCTCCCCCCACTCCGAAAGGTGGACATCGTTTTCAAATTCCTCATGGGAAACTACATATAAATTCATAATTCACTTATTCATACCAATTATACAACTCAGTATATCTCCTTGTTAGTTCTATTTATTTCACTAAATTGTGGAAGCTATCCCTGTGAAGAACTACTGGTAACTAGTCAACAACAAAAAGAAATAAATATTAAATGGTTTAATTACTAAAACTACATGTAGCGAGTCCCATGCTGCATATGTGCCTGAATTAGATAAAATTGATGTTATAATCCGTCGACGAAATTGATTCGTTTCTACGTTACGGAATGGAATTAATACATTATTCTACCATAGATTAAATTGACAACTTGTCTTGCTTGGAGAGCATGTATTGCCATATTAGGAGAATAATTGCAATGCAACACAATGCTAAGCTGAATATCAATATGTCACAAAATGTAAAATGTGATATTGTAATAATCAACTAGTCATGTAACCTGGAAATGACATGTAAGATAGTTCAAGAGTTAAAAAACTGTTTTTCTCGGAAAAGCCTTGGTTGTAATCTTGACGTTATTATACACAAAGTAAAGGCTTTGTTGCGGCTTCAAGGTTAATGTTTTTGATGAATTTACTTATTAATCATTTTACACATCCCAGAGCGAAACCCCAAT
Source organism: Dicranocentrus wangi (assembly GCA_036850665.1). NCBI lineage: Eukaryota > Metazoa > Arthropoda > Collembola > Entomobryomorpha > Entomobryidae > Dicranocentrus > Dicranocentrus wangi. The sequence continues at coordinate 7,124 of JAANSN010003062.1, read as the reverse complement.
GACAAATCAGATACATTCTCTTGATTGTATTTTATTGTAAAGAAAATCAATGTTCTCTTAAACAAACAACAAACCTAGCTAAGTTGTTTACCAACCTAAAATTAAACATTTCTTTCAACCAAAATCACCTTTGTTTTTAATTTGACATTGTGGGAATGTCACATAAATGTGAAGGATACTCGAGCCTTATCATTCACTTCAACGTAAACAGTCAAGCAGTTAGGATTCTATCCTCTCATCCAGCAGAACCAAACATAAATTTCTAAAAAGCTTAAGACAAATGAGAAATAAGTAATTGTACGTCATATGGGAAATCTTTTTATTGATCTGATTTAAATTGAAGCAGGCTAAAGAAAATGTTAATTCAACTTGGGGTAAACAAAGAACTTTCCAAACTCCATTCCCGTTCCCGTGGGATTCCGGGCAGCATAGTCTTGTGGAACGGGAACAGCTATGTGGTTGAATCTGAAACCAAGTCTCAAGTCATACTCTGGGTGGCGATTATGGCCACCGGCGCGTTCTTCTACGCGCTAAATGCATTGACGGCGTGGAAATCAGGGGATGTTGGAATGAGTGTTTTAGTTGGACAATTCGCCTTCTGTGCAGCTGCATTTGCTGCATCTTCACCCACTTTCAGGGGAAATGCACAAAACTGCGCTGCATTTCTCAACGGACTACTCTCGATTGCAAATGAGCGGCGGAAAGGTAAATACTTTTAATATAATATTACATATCCAGTTCAACTTTCTATCCACTTACGACAACATTGTGGCCATTGTCTTGCAGATTTCGCTTTTCACGAATTTGTTCGACCACAAGCCTTGGCGAAACTTTTAATCTGGATCTGTATCGTTATGCAAGTTATTTATCCATGGGCATTTGTGCTTGCTGCACTGGCATGGCCGTGTTCATCATTGAACATGTTTTCTTCAGTGACTGGATTTTGTGAGGATAACAGTTCGAAGTCAACTGTGTTACGGGTTGCGGCGACAGGAATTGTAATGATAATTTCCCATGTGCTGTTTTTTAAAGCAGCCATCTCTCAAGGGGTGATGGACTGCATCCACATATTTCTTGGTCCCCGTTGCCACAAAACCTTACTTCAGTTTATGTCAACTCACCTCTGCTCAGACTTTTCGTTCTCTGTTGAGGTTATATAGACGCTATCAGATTCTAAGCATTTGTTTCGATAACTATTGCTCTTTGGTTAGCTTGATGATTGCTACTGGAATCATAGCAACTGAAGTTTCGACTAGTTACTTGGTTCTTAAAATTATTGCTGGATCCGCAAGCAATATGCTCCTACTAATTAAGATAATTATGATTGCTACGTGCCCTGCAGTATATCTACTTCACATGATGGCAATAGGAGAAGCAGGTCATGTGAATACTCTGTCCCTCTCCGTACTGAATAAGGTCATGCAGTCGAATGTGCAGTCAAAACTGGTTCGCCGACAGCTTCGCTCTGTTAGACCTCTTAGAATAAAACTGGGAGAGTCTAATTTCGTTGAGGCAGCCACGGCACTGGTCATGCTTGATTTCACTGTACGTCGTCTCGTAGACCTCCTACTAATTGGAGGATAAAAAAGGAGGGGCAAGCTCCAAACGTGGTTAAGTAAGAAGATACTTTCCCAATCAGGTTTACTTGATGGCCAAATATATTTAGCCACCTAAGCAGCACTGCGGGTTAGCATACATTTGCAGTCATAAATCATAGCATTTTTTCGGGAAAGTACATATATGGCGCACCAAATGTTTGCTTGCTTTTGTTATTAGGCCACCATTCAAAACGCTTTTCTCTCTTTTACCTAAATACATTGCTCGATTCTAGTAATTTTACTCGGGATATTCCTGCCATTTACATCTAAGTATAATCGACGCAAGGAAACATTTATAAAATCGGGAGATTTTTCAGGAGAAACAATGAAATAGTTGAGGTTATTATTGATGAATTTAAAGCTAACTAGAATTCAATATCCAACAAAGTAATGAATAATATAAATGGAAATAATACTTTTCACACAAACTTTACAGATTAAATGTATAATTTGTAAGAATTAACAAGTATAAGCAAAAAGGAATAAAATCCGTAATCAGATTAGTGATGTGCCATGTACAAGGAGGTCAAAGGACAAGTTGTTCAATTTTGTTCTTTTAATTATCTATCGTAGTTGTCAAAATCCAGTAAATTTCATTAACTTTGGTATATCTTACATTTTGTTGGATTGACGTTTGACCTCTCACCTAGGTCAAGTTAGTCAATTACCTTCTTTTGTCTTGTCATCTATTAACGCTTTCAGAATTCAAGAAATGCAATTAGCTTAGAAGATATACATTTTGTTGGATTGACCTGTGACCTCTGACCTAGGTCAAGTTACTCAATTATCTTCTTTTGTCTTCCTTTATCCATTGGCACAATCAAAATTCAACATTTTGTAATATTTATATGTTTTTGAATTTGGTTGACCTTTGATCTTTGATAGACTTCGCTCAAACTCAAGGGGGTCCTCCTTAGTTGCCAATAAACGTGTATGTCAAGTTTGGTGTCATTTGGATGAGGCATACTGGCGTTATCGCGCAGAAGGACAGACAGATATCCAGATTCACGGAACCGACATTTTACCCACTCCCAAATTTTTTGTCCTGTTTTTATAATGTACCATGTACACATGGCACATAATAAATATGTAGTTCAGTTAGAATAGGAGCAAATCGCAGGGGATGAGGATTTTTAACAATTGTAGTAGACGAGCGTGCAAATTAATTTAGTATATAATGCATAAACAATCATTTTCCTGTTATCGTGTGAAGTGGAAGGAAATTCGCCACTGTGCGAAGAATGGCGCCAGAAAGGGAAGGGATGCTCACAGTGGCATGGATCAGTTGGCCAGTTGAAATTCGATTGCTTTTTTTTCTTTTCAAATAGTTAGTAACTAAAGTTGAGTGAGTTTCCTATCATTAGCTCAACTAATGGTTGTGTTTTGCGGGAAGGGGATGAATAATTTCAAAAACTTAATTATTTCGAGTCCTATCAAGTTGCATATTTTCTATCATCCAAGCAGTGGTCTGAATAAATATTGTTGTGGATCTTGCGAATAATATATATTATTTGTGGATTTTGTGAAACAATATATGGGTCAATATTTTCTCAGATAATAACCCACTCGGCTCCACCACCTGTCAAGTTTCCTTTATGTATTCATACGGGCAAAGCAGATATTGGCGCTGCTTTAGTAACAAAGAGGCATTTTGAAGAAACATGCATGATACGAATTTGAGTCTCATTCTCATATACCTTGGTGAGGCTTTTTATGTCACTCTGAACACATTTAGAAATTATTAACACTTGACAATTTAAAATAATAGTCCTTCAAAAATTATAATAATTATACTGCCCTCCTCTTCTAGCTCTACTTAAACAAACCTCCAGAAATCAAATTTTTCGGGGTTATTAAATAATCAACATCCACGCTCCGTAGATAAAACCAATAATACTATTGCTACTCTCGGCAAACGGCTAAAGCTAGAAAGCTAGCTCGAATATTATTACCTAATAATTTTAATTACTAAAATGTCTGTGGAATAAAGATTAATCTAGCTAATATACGTAATTATGCTGTGGCGTAGTATCTAATGATAATGGACAGTTAGCAAATGCGGCGAAGGCCTGTATAAAAAAAGTAAAATGTTTTCCACAAAGAAATAACCTTGGAGTTGGCTGTTGACTTTCCGAAAAAGTCACTTTTGACGTGTAGCATAATACTGGGAAATTTTGTCGCACTTACGCTTTGTCAGTCATCACAACACGTCGAACACAGTGAAAGCTCTCAATCAGTCACAAGGTAGAAACATCATCAATATTTCATTATATTCCTAAAGCAACTACCTTTCCAAAGAGAAAATAATTTATGTGCCGTTGGAGGAATTCATAATAGCACGACAGGGGATAAACCAGGTTTTAATACGTAAACACAAAAGATTACAAGAAGCTAAGCACAAAGTGAGATGAAAGTTGAGGTGTCTCAGAACGTCCTTTGCGGTCGTGCAAGTTTCCGCAAGCCGAGCATCTCTTCCTGTGCTGCTTAAACAAAACTCCAGAAAAGCAATTTTCTTTGGCCTATTCCCTAATCAGCATTCTTTCCAGCTAGAAACAATTTTAGTGCCAGTGACAGCTAGTCAAAAGCCAGCTCCGACATTGAGGAATTATAATTAATAAAATTTTGCTTAGCGTGGATTTTGCTGATATATGGTCGGTCTTGTGCTAGTTTCATGGCATTATCATGTAAATTAAAATGCTCTGCTAAAAGGTTGCTTCAGAGACAGAGAAATATTTTCGGGCTTCTGTCGCACTCACTCTTAATCAGTCACTACACGTCCGTCGACCTGCTAAACGCTGGATTCGTCATTCTGACTGGTTTCTTTTCTATGGAAGAAATCTACACAGGCTAAAATAGCAGGGCAGGCAGAGCAATTACTCATGCTAAAATAACATTAGGCAAACAATATTACAATGCAATACACTGAATAATACGAAAATGCTAATTCAACTTGAACTGAACGAGATGTGTAGCCAAAATCCACTTGCTGGCCCGAAGGATCCCTGGAAGCATTGTTCTGTGGAATGGGAGCAAATATGTGGTGTCAAAATTTGAAACGAAATCCCAAACCAAGCTCTCGGCCGCGCTTATGTGGGCTGGTGGCTGCTTCTTGGGACTAAACGCACGGGCGGCGTGGAAATCTGGAGACTTGGAAATGGCTATTTTATGTGGAGTTCTCCAATACGCTACTGCTGCGGTTGCTGCATCTTCACTGGTCTTCCGAGATAATGCGTCGGAATGTGCTGGTTTCCTTAACGGACTCCATTGCACTGCGAGTGACTGGAGGAAAGGTAAACATTTAAAATATAACTATAACTCAGTTTTTAACGATTACGAATTTACAAAAGCTGCTGACGCGTGGGTGATCTGTTGCAGAGAAAGCTTTTCAACGTACTGTTCAACCAACCGCCTTGGCAAGAATGCTGGTTCGATCCCTGATCATTCTACAAGTGGTGTATCCATGGCTATTTTCATGTGTCGCTCTGCTCTTGCCTTGTTCACCGTTGAACATGTTTTCATCGGTGATTGGCTGGTGCCGCAACGAAGGTAACTTTGGTTCGAATTTTGGTTGGTTAGTCAGCAGGTTGTTCACAGGTGTTGCAACAGCAATTCCCCATCTTGTGTTCTGGCAGGCATACTTCTCACAACTAATAATGGGGTTTTTGCACATATTCCTTGGCTCCCTTTGCCAGAAAACGTTGCTCCAGTTCACGCTAAGCCGGCCAGACTCGTCACTATCTCCCAATCTGAAACTGTATCGAAGTTGCCAGGTTTTAAACGTTTCCTTCAGCAACTACTGCTCACTCATTTATTTGACCATTGTTTCTCTGGTAATGGCAGGGGAAATTTCGATCAGTTACTTGGCTCTTAAAATTCTTGGTGGATCCAGCAATCTGCCCCTAATCATTCAGATAATGATGATAGCATGCTGTCCGTTAGGGTATTTATTCCACATGATGGCAATAGGTGGAGCAGGAACTGTGAACTCACTCTCCCGCTCCATATTGACAAAGGTCATGAAGTCGAGTAATGTGCAGCAGTCCAAGCTCGCCCGCCGTCAAATTCGAGCAGTCAGACCTCTAAAAATACAGTTTGGAGAGTCTAATTTCATCGAGACTGGTACGGCATTGGTGATGCTTGATTTCACTCTCCATCGCCTTGTAGACCTGCTTTTAATTAGGGGATAGAGAAAGGATAATAATTGAAATCCTGAGTATTTAAGTGGTTTCGCTCAATAAAGTTTAATTCATGAAACCAATAAATTAGCCGTTACCACTCTCGTGACTAGCTTGCATTTGTAGTCGTGAGCTGTAGGAATTTTTCCGTTGCGGGGAACGTGCCTAAACAAACCACGCAACTCATTCGAGTAGGATACCACGAGTAGGGAAGCAAAATGGAGAATTCAAAGTGTAGTTAGTTGGTGGTATGCAATTTAATATGCGCAGATGGATGTTCCTAGTGGGACAAACAGGCCATTGCTGAGATGCTCTTGCTTTTAATCCAGAAGCTATATTGTTAGTTTTATTTAACTATAGTATTAAGTATGTCATTCTCAATAAGTAATGCATAATAAGAATTCAATTTACATATGAAATCCCGGTCTTAGGTGATAATTAATTTAACAAGGTGTGAGGTTTCCAATTTATTGTTAGGATAAGTCTCACCCGAAATGATCAATGTCAACTACGTTTGGCAAAGTGGTGAGCTGGCAAGGAAATATCAGGACTTTTATTCCCGATAATAATCGTGAAATAGAGTTGGACAACGAGCAAAAACCCTTTCGGCTAGTATTCGGATATATAGGTTATCATAAATCTCAACTCTAATCACTAATGACAATTGATTGATTTTATTGATTCCAAAATGGAATATTAAACGCTTGTGTGTTCTCATCTTCATCTCAAGCCTTGCGTTATGTGTATGTGGAATATAATGAGAGAAACATCCCGTACTTCATCTGTGTCGCAATTTACTTAACCTATTATAGTTTTTACTATTGTGTACTTTTTTAACTTTGTAGTTTAGTCGTTAGTAAATAGTAGCCATTCTATTAGTTAGTCCATTAGATACTTAAGTAATTCATGTAAACTGATGAGCCAGCACATGTGTAAACATGTATAATAGAGGGTTTTAATTACATAAAATATTCATGCTCATCTTATATATAAACAAATAATTAATAACAAGTAAATCAAATTGTTAACAAGAAACAGTAGTCAAAATATTAAATGTTTTAATTATCAAAACTATATATGGATATAAAAGTATCATATTTGATACATACGTGGACTACATGATATTCATGTTATAATCTCATGAGTCTGAAGCTTGTACGTGTTGATTGGAAAACAAGTTTTGTCCCATTATCTGTGCAGCTCAATGTGTATGTAATTTAGGAGTTGAAACGACGGATGGGCTGTCGCTTCTTGCTTAGGAATCCACAGAAGGATTATTTAAGTCTCTCCATGTCATACATTATGGTTATGGTAAGAGTAACTAGTTACTATTGATAAGCAAATTTTTGTA
>JAANSN010003061.1:0-20488 GCA_036850665.1 Dicranocentrus wangi | reverse complement strand
ATTATGTTTGTGAGTCCCTGACTCAATTTACAATTAATTGCAGTGACATATGAATACATGTGATGAATAGACTATGACAGACTTGGCAGATTTGCATGTGACCACGATCATAATATAGCTTGCAATACATAACGTACCTATTTGTGTGTAGCCTTCTGTTTTGGATTATTTTAGATTCTTTGTGTGACTGATTGTTCATCTCCTCGAGCAGTCGAATAAGAGCTCACTAGTGCTGTGCTCTTTCTAGATACATACTTATGGATATATACTTTTCCTATTATGTTTGCTTTTTTTGCAAAACTGTAGTGTTCTGCTAAATTGTATTATATCGGTTTTTGACGCTAATACTCAAACTGGAAGTCCTAATACCCCAATGGTGCATGCTAATACCCGTTTGGTGAGTGCTAATACCTTAACAATGGCTGTTAATTGGATTTTGCGAATTAATTGGCTAATGTCGTAGGCGCCGCTAATTGGCAAAAGGATGAGAATTGTAGTACTACTCACTACTACTCACAAGTTGTAATATAATGTGAAGTAAGTTATATATACAATAACTGTCATCACTCTCTTAACAATAATTGCTAGCCTACCAATTGATTAGATACACAATACAGAATCTAAACCCATTACGTAAAGCTTGACGGTTGACATGTGAGCCTTTTGCTTAGTCTGTGTGCATTTGTATCTACGATTACGAAATGTATGTAAATTTAAAAACTTGGATCTTACGGGTTACATGGGTTTAGCGGAGAAGGAGCAAATTAGCAGTTTGAGTAAATGATGAATCCCTGAATGATTATGGGAGTATCCTGCTCAATGAAGTTCCTCGAACCAAAGCAAATTCGGAGTGGTCTACAGGAGCGTAGAGACCTGCCAAAGTAGACCTTGTCCCTCTTGCTTCGCATCTTCGCGCTTCGCACACGTATGGAAGATTTGTGAACTAAAATATCAAAATTTCAAATTTAATGTAATACCTTCGTACGCATTATTGAATTCCCGTTCTCCGAATGGGACAATGCGAATAATTTTACACGCGAATGAAAGTATATAACATATACATATATAACAATTAAACGTGAATTAATGGTCCCATGGCATACAGAAGTTTGAATATCCCGTACGCGGATAATTAAAAGTAAACAACTGACTGCATAATGGTTAAACAAAAGAGCAGGTACATTGGCAGTCGGATATTCAATACTGCATATATTATAACATATTTACGTCGTTAATACACAATCCGTATTTGATATCAATGCAGAAAACAGACCAAATCAACAGATTTTAACATCCGTTACAATTTACATAGCCGGCTGAAAAATGAGCTAAATTTAAATATTGATACTTTTTTAATGCATGACCTACGTGTGCTGTGGCATCGCTTGGTCCCACCCACCTATATCCAGGCACACCTACGTCCTTCAATTTCTTGGCAGCAAAAAATCGAGAATTATCAACTATAAGATGTAAAGTTCTGTTACGTTTCACTGATGTTATTGTGTCGTAGAGACCCCGGAATGTGTACTCATTGCGTGTTGTATGTAAGACATGCCACACAGCTATTAAATAAAAATACGAAATACATATTAAGATTCAAAACGAACAAAAAGATTATCAAAAACACATTAACAAATTTGGCTGTAACCTATCTTAAAAACACGTTTTTGTACCTACTTGCAATGTAATCTCTGTATGATGAATCCTTTCTACACACGCATGTGTTAGGATTAGGCTGCATGAAGAGTGTGTAGTTTCTCCCCACACAATTTGATTTCATTCTAATGAAATCGTTACTGAAACAAGGTGTTAAAAGTACTGCTCCGCAAGTTCTAAGCAATGGGATATTTAGCGGGTTATTTTTAATACTATAAAATATTGTTAATAGTAATACTACAAAACTAAAAACAAACTTACGAATCGCGTATGGCCTCAAAAGTGTAACCTAAAATTAAAGGGTATTTGCAAATATAACATTTAAATCCTGATGTTAATTTTAAATTCAGCAGATTATACCTTGTCCAACGTTTGCTACCAGTTCGTCAAATAAACGCGACGATGAATTTTCCGCAACTTGCGTGTAAGTATTTCTCAATTGAAGAAATAAGAGACAAAAAAGTCCACAAAAGAATTTCATTTTACTTTATTAAGACACCAGAAGTATTAAATTCGCTAAAGCTGTGACGGTGGCTGTTTGCAGTCTGGCTGTGGTTGTGGTGAAACAGACCCTGCCACCACTTCTTATGCGTTGAGTTCTTGTTATAAATAGAAGTGAAATCATTTGTCGCCCTATTTTAGAAAAAATCCTGGGCGACACAATATGCGACTTCAAGTGGATTCATATGAGCCTGTTCAAGTAAAATTCGTAAGAGAACTTGGTATTTACGTTATAGCAAGGCGTGACGAATAATTGATTTACAAATTTTAACGACTGTTCTTAATCCTACGACGAGTGGATGGATATCCTAAAGTTTCATAAAGTAAGCATACACACGCAAGCATCTTTTCGCATCGCACCACTAGCTGTCGGAGGACTGGAGAAAATTCAAACGAATGATAATTCACTTAAACTCCTTTACGAATTCAATGCAATGCGTAGGGCTTACAGAGCGGAATACAAGAGACTAACATCATGTAAAGGGGTGTCAGGAATTTACATTAAATAATTATGATTGGATATTGGTACATTTTCCCTACTTCACGAATCGCCTGTTTTACAAAATCCGCATACTTGCCATTTTTATTTTGTAAGGAAGCGTGCAAATACAATTGTGTATATCCGAATACGCATCTAATAATCCGAAATAGTCTTTTTATAAATCATGAGGTATTTATTTCGTCTTCCCATTTTGCCTGTGCGCGTTGGTGGTATAGAGGAGAGCAGTGTACGATCTTCAAAGAAACCTGAGTAAATAAAATTTTTGCTGTTACATTTGGCAACTTAGATTTTTTGTATTGTTGACTTTCTACCTCCAATTGATCCAATGGCCTTAAAAAAGGAAGTTTGATTATGGATTGGCAGTAAACGGGGAGATCGTCTACCGTAGGTTTTCCTGATGTAAGTAGGAAGAGGAAGGCAACCGTGTAAAACATATGTCCCATATGCCTAGTTAATAAATTAAATGCGTCTAATTACTAGCAGTTTGAACAGGTTCTTCCAGGAGTATCAAAACTGTCAGTAACAACTCAACCGTCAAAATACTCAGAAAGACGATGTCATACTTCTTACACACCTGTCTGACTGATACAACATTACATGCTACAAGGAAGCTTTCCAAACAACCTTATTGCGGTTACACATACTGTTGCAAAGATTTATAGCTTACTGTGCCATCCGACAATTCTTTATCTAGTCTTGGAACCGCTTCGTTATATATTTGGTATAAGTGATTTCCAGTTAGAGGTTTGCTGAAACAATAGAAGTATTGTTGATATGTAACCGCTAAATGAAAAACATCTTGAGTCAGTTTTGAGTTTATTTTGTACCGGTAGTCGGCCACGCTGATGTAATTATCAATTTCAATTAGCACCAGTGCCACATTTGTACTCCGTATTCCAGCTATGGTTTCATTCAGGCCAAAGAACGATTTGTCGTTAGCTGATAGCATGCTATTGTGCAAAAGTGTCTGCAACTTGGCTTCCTCTTCACTTTTTTCCATAAGTTGTGTTAGGGCTGCCTTATGGTCCTAAGTTTGTATATATTTGCTTTAGAAACATACATGTTTGAATGCCTTTACACCAATGTATATACCATTTCTCCTCGTGCACTTCACACTAACACATACCTTTAGCGTACATTTCATTTTGACAGGGTTGGGTGAGTTTTCTCTAAACCACTCCAACAAATCCTCATGGACGTCTTTGAAATCAGGATCCTCAAATGAAACAAACTTTGCCTGGGCTAAAAAGAACCGTTTTATTCGTTACAACTCTGTATGGTGAAAGTATTATGTTGAAGTACCTTTTCCTAATAAGCAACAAAGAAGACACATGAGCACACACTTGAACAGGACCATATTGTGTACACTTGAGTTTTGCGTATGAGAAACACCAATTCGCACTACAACAAGTCACCCGTACACCAACGTTTGGTACGTGAGCTAGAAAAAGGAAGATTAACATCTACCAAGCAACTTACCATTCAATTTATTACTTACGAAATGTTGATTATGTAGCAGTGCAGCGTATTTGCGATGCATGTTAGTTCATATACACAAATGTAAATCTAATTTTAGCTCAGCATAGAGCATTGCTTAAAATAGACATTTCGACTTTTGTAGGAAAACAACTGCGTTCAAGTAACCCTGTCAAGCAATCGTACATTAGGTTAGGTTTGCTACATCCAAAAAAATATTTTAACTGGCTCTACTCAACGGCAACATACACTGTAGCAAGATGAGTGATAAGAGGCATTGTGGATGGACTCTATGTAGAAACTATATACAGTTTCATTATTAGCTCGCTGCGAAGCATAGACGAGCTTATGATCTCGCCATGTCTATCTCTTTGTCCGTTCGTAACGCTTATTTTTTGAAAGCGTTTTGTTATTGAACATTCGGGTTGGGTCAGTTTGTAAAGTCTGTAGGTTGGGGATGTTTGTCATGGATGATTGGTGAGCCTCATATGGATGGTTGGCTACCCTACAGGAACGGTTTGGAAGCGTTATAAGGTCACTTCCACGCCCAGTATGAGCAGTTGGAATTGGAATTGGAACTTTTTGTTCTCCAGACCATGTACGTACATAGATAAAACCGACAGGATAAGTCACTGTTGGGTATGAGGTTTACATAATAATATAAAAAGGACATGATACCATCATAATTTATGAATCATTAATTAATATGTGTACATGTTAATGTACACGGCACATCACTAAACCGGTTACCACATTTTGGCAAACAATGAAAACTAGAAATTTATAAAAACGTATGAATACTCAGGTCTTAACAAAATTCCCAACCAGATTGTTTTAACCTATCCCGGAAATATATACCTTGTGTGAGTTTGAGCGGAGCAACTAAATATAGAAGTTATATATAGAATTTGTTGGCACGCGGTAGTGGACTGAAAGAGTTGAAAGAGCCTAACTGATATAGCTCTCTGCAAAACAAAACGAGCTTATATACCTTGCCATGTCCGTCTGTAACACCTATTTTTTAAACACTTCAATTTCCTTATTTAACAAAGACTTAAATGGAGTAACTAATGATAACTGACTGCTTGATTTCTTACTGTTTTGAATAATTTTGCCCCACTAATTTTGCCCAGTTTGGTAGGTTTTGGTTGGGCTATGTTTGAAGTTCGTAATTCCATAAGCTCGATTTATTAATATTATGCAGCGAGCTAGGTTATTCCTGTTGCTGGGCTTGTGAAAAACTGCGTCGTTACTTGAATAGAGACTTGTTTTCACACACAAGTTTTCATTTGTAGAAAAGGATTAAAAGGCATATATATTAACTGAATGCTTCAAGTAAATATATAGACAGAACACTCCTTAATCGACTGATTTAGTAACAATCTGAAACCCGTTATAATCAAATCCGGAGTTCTTCATTTCTGATTTTGCACTTCCAGTGTTTAAGTTGCACCAGATTTTGATTGAGCTCTGCTAAACATAAATTAAGCAGTTGTGCATTTGCTAAACATGGCAAACTTTATGATGTATTTTAGCCTGTTGGTTATTGCAGCTTTTGTATTTTGTGAGCCAATAATGGCATGCAGTACGACATACAACAAGAACGTTCATGTTCATGGTAAGTTGCAACTAAAACATGCATTAATTGAATTACGTTGTAATGTTTCTTATTTTACAGTATATGACTGCGACGAGGCGGAAAATAATGAACTAGGTAATTTTATAATAAAACAAACCAAATCCAAAAGGGACGCTGATTACATTAACACTTGTTCAATGGTAAGTGCTTCCTTCAGTCAGTTGATTTATAAATATTGCTACATAATTAGCGCTTTTCTAAATGTGTTTCTACTTGTAGAATACATTGGATTTCTTGAAAAAGATTAAGCAGGGTATGAACGGAAAGGAAGTAATAAAACCAGATCGGGTTGCGGGTATGCCGTATACGCTGATATCGCACTTACACTTGAAGTTATTATTTGCTGATTTTATACGTGGCTTTATTATTCAATTAGGAATGTTCGTGTACAACTACTATACTAAACCAGAGAAGGCAAACAAATTACTTAGCACTAATTATATTGTCGACGATACAATTAAACCATTCATAATAATTTGTGGGACCGTTTCTGATAGGTGTTTCATGGTGTATCAAAGTCTGTGGAAGCTATTGCGCAAAACAGAACCTACAACCTGATTGTTGATCCAAGAATCAAGTTTTACAGTTTAATGCTGCTAAATAAAATTACAAACGACACATCACACGTGTTTCTTACTTCCAACAACATGGACCTTTACAATGAAAAATCGGTATGAATGATTTTGTTTCAGCAGTTTAATGCCAAGTTTTTGTTACAACCAATATATTTGTTCTTAATTATTGTAGAAGTACGACGTGCTTTCGTGTGAAAATCTATTTTATTATTTGTCCAAACTTGATACAAGGAACAGTTTCTCAATAACCTTGGTGGATTATCAAAATAGCAACATGGAATATAGATTCAGTGAGCTTACTGATATTGGAGGAATTTACAAAAAAGCAGGTCCTTGAATTAGCGTACGTGGATATTTTGTGGTTAAAAATAAATCATAATCCTAGCTGATCTGTATATTTTTGCTTCCTTTACATGGCTGTTGTTTTACCTAACTCACTTTTTTGCAGCCAGACAGAGGTAACAGGAGCATTAGAAAATTTTGTTTCCACTTTTGCCGACGGCATTAAAGAATCCACGCAAATGCGTTTTCCCTCATAAAGAACAGTTGCTTTAATGTGTGGTGTAATGATTGCATCCTCGAAGAAATGGAACGTTGTGTAACCAAACACGCTGTACATTTCCCCTTTGATCATATACTCCTTAGCTAACATATTATCTGGGGTTCCCTTTTCCCTGCCATCAGCAGCTATAACTATAAATGGAAGATCAAATAATAGGTCATACGTAACCCAGTAGTTAGATTGACACAAACAATGATTTCCAACCTCTTCGACTTCCTCATTAATTTTCAAGACAACGTCATCTACTGTATTGCCATAAATATCAAAAATATTGTAACTGATACCTTTGTAAATGGAATTGTCAAATTCATGACTTTTCTTCCCCATGCCAAAATTTGGACACGCGAAATTCTTGCATATCAGCTTTCGTTCTACAGGAAACCAATGATTAATTCCATCTAACCCATTTTCGCGAAGTGTACCTAACATATCTGCTTGCATGTTCTGAATCCGCAGAACTTCAGATATCCAAATTTTTTTACCTTCGTTAAAGTTGCTTATAAAAAGCTGCTGTATGCACCTGTGTATAATCGCGTTCCTTTCTAGTTCCTCCGACTCTTGCCGAATAAATTCAATGAAATAAGGTTTCGTTTTGTACATGTAACAGAGTATTCCAAGAATAGCGTCTATGGCGCATGTGTTACGCAAGTCGATTTCGCGATCTTCAATTACCAATCTTCCGCCCCAGCGCACGTGTGGCATATCCAACAACTTCACAACAGATGCAGCTCGAACTCGGGGGAGAGGTTTCTTAAACTTTTCAATAGACTTTCGAGGAGAAAACTTGGATGCATCGTTTGAATGTTCCTCTGTTTGTTAATACATACGTTACTAAACAGTTCCATTATTTGAATTTACTAAGCATCGAAAATCATGTTTACCGGTACGGCGTGGCGGCGAATCCCAGCTTGGTTCGTTTTTGAGGCGTTCGTCTTAAGTTTTGACAAAACATGTTTAGCAATTAACTATCTGAGGTTACTTCTATATTAGGGTACAAGGTTAGCTTTGCAAACTGAGTATACCAGCAAGTAATTTAGGTGCATCCCAGTCAGGTTCTTCTTCCACGTCTGTTCCGCCTTCATCAGCAGTTGCAGTGTCTTCACTATCTGAAGTTTTATTTAGGTTCACTTTGTTCAATGGCCTTCCCTTTGCTTTTCGTAGTAGCAGAGCTTCAACCTCTTTGCATGTTCCTGCATTAGAAAAATTACTTGTTCGATCTATAAATCTATAATGCCATATTCTGCACATTTTAAACCAGTTACTTACCCTTTACGAATGTTGTTTGATCAAATATAAATCTACTGATTTTAATTCTGCTACTATCATGGTGAATATTCCGTTTTATATGTGAATGATACGACTCAATCAAATTGGTCGTACCCGCATCAACGTAAGTCATTCCCACGGCTTCAAACACGGACTTGCTTATTATTGCGTAATACGGGAAGATGTGAATCCGCAGATACTTAACAAAATCGGGAGAATAAAACTCATTATCTTCAGTTGTTGATGCATTTGGTTGTTCCATTAAAAGTTCATTGTGGGTTATAGCTGCGTCTAGCAGATGTGAAGCAAACTCCCCGTATTTTGATCTCAGATAAAAGGGCGACAACGGGTTATTTGAATGGCGAAAGCGGAAGTTCCGCCACGATTCCTTTCCTGAATAAACGTACATTATCGTTACTTGCAATAATTAGAGAATTGGTAGCGACTTTTACCTGTTCTGTTCGTTGGCTCATCCAATTCCACAAGACGGGTTGTAACTGCGTTATTAAATTTTTTGTATCCACAAATTACGCCAATGTCTTGAACTGACCGTGTAAAACTCCACATATCTCTACCTTGAAGTAATCTGGTGTACCAGGACGTTAAGTTTTCTCGTGCAAAGTTACTTTTGAAGCAAGCCTTAATTTTCTTTTTGAAACAACGTTCCAGGTGAAAATTGCATACATGTATGCACATAATTTTTTCCTTTGCTGTGTTTGAGTTGTTGGTTGATATATCCCACAGTCTGTTCATGTATACATCGGCATTGCATTTATTAAATAGCAAGGCTGCTGCAGCAATCATGACCTAAATAACCGTACAATATGTTTAAATGTCACATACGTCGGATTCATAATGTAAGTGCTTGTTTATCCATGTTATACACTCACTTTTGAAAAATCAACTTCCAATTTTCTTACCCCATAGGCGAATTCATTTACATTGCAGATGTTCCTAAAGCTTAATAATTTAATTTAAAACCCACAAAATTTAAGTATACGTTAATCGCATTTTTCAATGACAATGCTTATTCTGATACCGTAGCATAGGGTGCATGCGAAACCTAACTAATTTCTAAAAGTTATTTAATAGTAAATTGTACCTTTCAAAAAACTGTAGAAGGCAATAATGCACAGTGGTTACATCCCCTTTCGTGGAAATAACCTCATATAAGGGAATCGGAGAATGTCCAAACGGATCTCTAGTAACAATTGTATACAAAAGCGGATCTGCTTTGTCATAAAGTCCACCAAGTGGATAGAGAAACGCTCCTGCACAAAACATTGTTTTTAAATCAGATATTTTGTTTTACAGGATGAATGAGCTACTGCAGAAAATCCATTTACCGGTTGCATCAAACTGAAGCTGCAACCCTTCCGGTGCAGTCTGTAGCAATAACTTCATTACATTAAGCTGTTGTCTCCCATACATAATTATAAAGCAAGGATGTACTCCGACGCTCCTAATATGTCCAGGTAGTTCCTCGTCAGGATAACTTTTCTTGTGATCTTCCATCTGAATTAGTATGTCATGTACCACGTCTTTAGACCGATCCTTAGCAGTAAGAATCTAATAAAACGGAGAATTTTGCCCAGTACAATCAGATTGTCTAAATTTTATGATAGTAAGGCTTGATGCATTACTCCAATTGGTGAATTGGTTAATAAAATAGTTTGACAGACCTTCGAACGAATCACTTGTAGAGCTTTCCTGGTGCCGACTTCGGTAAAATTTCCCTCTTTCAACGATCCTGGGTCAGCATTTTCAATTCTTCTAACGTACTCCTTTGATGGTCGCGAATCACGCAAAGAATCATAAACTGGAATTTTTTGCTCTCCTGTGATTCGGCGCATGTGCACATCATCTCCACCGTGATTTACCTCTCCACCTTCCAAACTGAAAATATGTATTTATATAAGTATTTAGTTATGAACATGGAATTTCAGATGGAATGTAGTTGGGTTTGATTGCCTTTACTTCACAAAAACAGGTAGAGCCGTATCGCGTTTTGGCTTATCCGGAACAACAAAGTTCCATTTTGCCGTACATGGTTTGTTTTTACAAACTGCTTTGGACGTAAAAAATTTGCCCCACTTAACCGTATTATTTAGCAGTTTCTTCTGAAATGAAAGCACGCAGCCTTTGTTCACTTCGTGGAAGTTTGCATAGAAAATATTAGTGTACTCCGTGCATGATTGGAATTTCATTGCTCTAAGTCCCAGAAACGGCATTGCTGTTAAATTTCCAACTAAGGTGTCTGAGGAAAAACACTTTTTCCATACGTCTGGTTGTAATAGGAAGGAAAATTTTTTTGTCACTTGCTGCATTTCTGTAACAGTAAGATCCTCTGCCAGAAAAATACAAAGGTTTATATCCTAATAATATAATGTAGAAATAATCAACTTTGTTTGGTTTGGCATGACGTACCCGTATCTGATGGTAATTGGACACGTCTGGCTTTTACGTTCTTCTTTGGCGTAGAGGTTCTGCGTAAACAATAGTAGCTATTACAACATGTCGAATACAACGTAACTATCCAAACACTGCCAAATCCTTGTGGCATAAGATACTTCGTATAATGGTATATACTTGCATGGTTTCGATTAGTTTGTACCATTACCTTCTTATTTCAAAATCGTCATCGTCCGAAAGGGCGTCTGATGGAATGTCATCCTCTGGACTCCCCTCGGTGTAAGCCTCTGATTCTGCATCTGGTTGCTGTTTCTGGAGTTGATCTTTTGATTCCGGCGACACGAAGGGATCGTCTTCGGGTGACGACTGCTCTCTACCATTATCAATGTCAGACGTGGGTTGCGACTCGTCATGAGCAGAAGTTGTTGCATCAAAAATATTTGGAACAATAAATTCACCAGAACAAATGCCACACTCAAATACATCGTCCTCCTTGAATTCATTAACCGCAACCTGGGCACATACTCCATGCACCCATTGGCCACACAATGTGCATTCAACCATATCTTTTTTATCGCTTCTGTAAACTTTTTCACAAAAACATTTTTCCTTGGCATCTTGGGATTGGGAGGAGCGTAAAGGATAACATTTCCCCTTCAATTTTGGTTTTCCACAAAGAAAGTCGTACTTGTGCTGCAATAATAAGAGTTAATGACAATAAGACAAATCTGTATTACAATATTTCTTGTGATCGGAAAAGTATTTACAATAACAACCTGAATCCGTTTTCTATTTCCAGACCAAATTTGGAGTAAGAAATGTCGGTCCCTGTCATTTATGTCATGTTCAGGAAATAATTGTTTGCACGCAGTACCCCAAATCCCGTCGGAGGCGGTGTAATTTTTAGATAATAACTTCTTTTTGTTCCCTTCGGTAATTTCATGAAGAACTGTTGCCAGCTTGTCCGAATCCAAATCGCCAAGCCAGTGCTCTATCGAGGTATTGCTTTTTGAATTCATGTTTTTTCTGCTTAAGGATCCACAGGTTTAGATAATGCGTTTTCAAACGCTTGGTTCTAATTGATGATAAATCATCCGTACGTGGAGCTATATATACCAACCAATATTATACAACCTATGGAAGGAATACGTGTAGAGTCATTAGGAAGGCATACTGAAATCTGATTTTTAATGCATAAACGAGTATGAAGAAAGTAATTGGAATAACCTCTAACCACCTTTTAAGTGAAACTAGTGTCACCTTTGACTTTTTCGTTTACGTAATTAGTAGGATGTCGCATTAGTCATGGAATGCCTCATTATCGCAAAAAATTAAACGTATTGTTAGTAGTCGCGAGCAAACTTCGGGCGATGACTAAAGGGGTTGATATTCGCTTATCTAAGAAGGTGTGTCGTACGAAATCTCTCGTATATATGTGTGTAAGGAACAAGCCTTTCGTTTTTCGCTTGGATAAATCTGATAATGATATAAATCTCCTGCATGTCAAACTTTTACTTGCGTCTGCATGTATTTTTGGATGGTGTGTTAGAATATTTGTAATGTATATTGCAAGATATAGTTACTAATCGCGAGAAAAATAATTTTGTAAATGAAAAAAGCAATCTGCAGAGCTACGATTTTTATGAACAAAGTGTAGAACATTTAGTTGCGTTTTAGAGGAATAATCAGTTTAATTATTTTTATTAGAATTTACCCAATGACGCTATAACATGTGATGCGTTTAACTAAAAAGCAGTAATGTAAGCAACAATTATTATGACAATTTTATGTAAACTTGAGTAAGTTTCCCAAACAGATAAGTCAGATTGCAAAACATATACACAAACCAAAACCTACTAGTACGTGCCACACTAAAACGTGATACAGACCTTTATGATTGCTACATTTTAATTTAGTGCATATTAGATGTATCAGTACGTCGTACGAAAAAAACTTGGAGAACAGAAGGGCGTCGTATCAACTGATTTATAGTAGCTTTGTTAAACCTATAATGGGACTGCTTCGTTTAAATTCATGCGTTGCGCCTCGACTTGGACGGTTTTCCAAAAAAGTTTTCGAACAGTAGTATAAACGCAAAAGAAAAAAGTGGGGATCACCCCCAGAGCTGCAAAGAAAAGAATTGACCAAAAAAAATAGTAAGCGTCGTCAGGGAGTCGGCATTTGTACTGCGTTTCTGCAGCTTCGACAAGAGGAAAGTTTCCTGCTACATTCAATATTGCGGCACCAAGAAAGTGAATCTTGAAGTATGCATAAACCAACATTACAGTTTGCATCAAATTCCAGATCATACTTACGACGGGCACTTGGGTCGTAAATAATCCATCATCTTCAGTCTTAAAAACTTCTTTTTCGAAATCCTCGTTGAAAATTTCTTGCATGTTTTGAAATTTTGTTGCAGACTCTAATGATTCATCAGAGAATGGAGTATAGCTATCCAAGCGTGTGAAATGAATCGGAATTTGAATGCTGTGTGTCAGTGTGTCAGAATTGTCGCAAATTTTTTTTGTTACTCTTCCAACTTCCTTATTGTGCATGTACAAGCTACAGTCGCAAGTCAAAAGTAGTGTAAGTCCTCCGTAAGGAATAGGTCGCGATATATTATGTTCCATATTAGGACAAATTATTTTAAGTCCCGCCTCTGGTGGATGTGTAACAAAGAATTCTTGATCGCTTAACTTTGCAATTTCTGTTTTTTTGAAATCCAAGCATGTCATGCGGCATCCTTGCTTCAATTCTTGGGAATTTGCTCCGGACAACAACAAAGATACGCAGCTTCCACGATCGTCCTCCGAAGTACTCTTTGGAAGCGAAGATTTTGATGTGTTATTACCCCTACGATTACACTAATTATTTAGTAATACTGATGTATACCGTACGTACTTGGGGAATCTTGCATAAAAAATCGCGTGCTGGATTGCAGAATTCCTCGTCAACATCCGTGACTGTGTATATCATTCCTGATGCTCTGTCCTTGACTACGTAGCTAGCTTCTAAATTTAGGAAACAAGTCTTCCCATTGTATCCATATTCTAATGGTCGCACCTGTAATTATGGTTTAAAAGTATACTTCCATTATGTAAACTGAACTATTTTTCATCAATCAAGTTAACGGATTTGTACTACCTTATACAGTACAAAAGAAGACTCCTTTGGAATTAGCGGAACCGAAACGCTAACCATTCCGCCATTATCATCAAAGTAACATCGTCCCCTGTTTCTTAGAGTGTAATATGACTGTATACGCTCTGAAGGAATAGCTAATTCGGTGTTTGCGTCCATGTTTGAGGACAATTCATCCAAAGATTCTTTCAAAGTTCTCATTGGCACATAGAGCAAAGGAATGTTGTTGGCTCGACATTCCTATCAATAAATAATGCCATTGATTATTACGTTCACACGAATTGTCATAATATTATTATTACTTACTAATATTAGTTTACCTGAAATGAATGCATTTGAAGTAAAAATAAAACAGTTGTAAATAGAATAGTGCTTGTGTCTCCGAGCACATCTTCCAAAGAAGACAGGCCTATTTGCATTTCAGAAATGTCCAGCGAGTGCGCCTCGATGTCCTTGTTTATTTTGTCAGTCAGCGTTCTGATAACGTCGGTTTCGTTAAAAACGTCTCTAAACAACTTACGAGTCTGAGATTCAAACTCCGACAAGCGTTTGCTTACTTCGGCAAATGATTTGCGTGACACGGGTAAGTGAGCTTTTAATGACGTTAAAAGACGGAGTATAGCTCCATTCTCAACAAATAAACTTTTTGCAAAACCAAAGGCGTCATCAATTCCAAACATTGCCAAAGCCCCAGCGGCAGCTTTTCCTACTACGTGCTAGAAACGCTTCACGCGTCTGACTTTCCCGGAGCTTTGCACGTCAAGTATTCTTCCGTTTAACCTGTTCCTAATTTCTGTGTACCATCTTGTTGGTACCTGTTTTGGAATTGCGCTACTTTCAGACGGTTCTGCATCACCTTCGTTTGATTCGGATGTGGCTTCATTGTCCTCCACAAACACATCCGATAAACCATTTTTAGTCATAAGTTTATTAAGCAAACCTAGCATTGATACCGTGTCGGTATTGATTTCGTTAAGACTGTGCGTAATTTTGCAAATTTCTGGATGGTCAGGGCTGGAACATTCCCTGGGGCTGAATGTGGGGAGGTCTGGCAAATCTGCAATTAGAAATAAAATGTGCAATATTTTAGTGCTAGTTACTACTTGTACAAGTCAAGTGAGCAACAAGTGGTTTGGTGTGAAACCTGGAATTAAAAAGTTTAGGTATTGTTCCTCTGCATAGAGTATTGTTCCCTTCATTTCTTCAATCCAGGCCCCTCGCCCAACAATAATTGGGGGAGGTTCACGCAGATCACAATTGGCTAATGGCATGCAAAACCTGTTTACAAGTAAATATAAATTAGATATATTTAAGAAATTCTATTATTATTATTAAAGAATATTAAAGAATAATTATGATTAATCCTTACCACAGCAGAATCGCAAAAATTTGGAAGTATGACATCCTAACGCATATATGGGTGCACTTGCTATTTTGAATCTTATGAAACAACTAATATCTAGTGATAAAAATGCGCCGGCATTTATGTAGAAAATCAACCTGGGCGTTAAAAAAATGTAGAATGAGGTCAGAAGCTTTTTTCAGAGTCAAAGTTTATTCATCACACTCGGTGACGCATAATTCAAGTCAATTATGACTAATTTGTCACGAAACATACGTGAATAAACCTTTCATACAAGTGACACATCACACGCCACCCCATCAAGCAAACCTCATAATCGCTAAGCTTATCGGCGTAATAACACTTGACCAATGACAACACAAATTAATAAATTTAGTAAAATGAATGAGAAAGATAAGGTGTTCAACCTTCCTGACACCGCTCCTTTCATTTCTTGTAGGTACAAGGAGCTCCAATCTTTTGACCTGTCTTTGCCTATAAAGATATACAACCACATCATGAGCTTATGAGTTTATGTTTTATTTAGCACAGAGGGTTGGATTGTATATGTTACTGTTAATCACCTACCAATTATCCCTGTAATCATTCCACCAAGCTGCTCTTCAAAAACTTGGTCCACAAAAACATTGATTACTGGCCCGGTGGGGAAAAAGCCGTAGTGAAGAAACGTCAGAAAAGGAATACACTTCTCGACTCTTACCTCCTTGAAAAAGATTGTTAGGTTAAACTTGTCCCTCTACTATACTTATCAATCATTAAGCAATTACCATATTTTGTAATTTATCTTCATCCTTTTCAACTTCGTAATGTACCAGGAACCTGGTGTTGTTCCTGGGATTCCAAACCTGTGCTGTATTAACAAAAAAGTCATGACGCACCACTATGTATTCCAGAGTACCCTGTCTCGTTCCTCGCAGTACTGAAGATATTCCATCTAAGCAAAACCACTTTAGCTGCTTTGTGGTAGCAGTTTTTAGGACGCAACTTTGCAAGAATTCTGAAACGCATATACATATTTTTAAATACAAAATCAAATATGTTGTAAATCTCAAAATATCGTATAAGTCGCAACGTTTTCCCACCTATTTCTTGCAAAGTAGGATCAAATAAATCTGGAATTTCACGTGATGCCTGCTTGACTACCTGCAAACAAAGAAAGAGCACTGCTTGAAGCATGTGGTGCATCAGGACCGTCATGAAAATGTCATCAAGCAAACGAAATGCGAACGTACTGTCACGGCTTCAGTTAAGTTGCATGTTTCCGAAACTCGACTTTCAAGTTTGATGGTGTAAACCCACTCAAAAAGGGACAGTGTATGCAAGTTATGGTCCAACACAATACAAAATGTGGACGTAACTATAATGCAAACAATGTTACTGTTAGGAAATTGTATTAACAACTACAGTATTTATAAACAATCCCTTACCGACGACGGACACGGTAAGAAACCATAAAATACCCATTTCAAGACCCGTGTGCAATTGCTCAAAAAAATGTCCGCGTCAGCAAATTTTTCAAATATCAGAAGAGTGTAAACTGCAAAGAAGACACTACGTTTGGCCGATGAAAACAGATTATTTATAATGAATTTTCACACAACCGCCTGTCCTTTTATTCCATGTAATGTGGGTCAATTAAGACTGTCGAAATACTGATTGTAGTGAAGTGACTCCTTCGTATTCGTATTAAATTGGAGGTATCAATCTTTCCATGAATATACGACCAAACGCTTTGATTATCATTGGCCTTGAAAGCGAAGCCTGCAGTGGTCCTCAGATTATGACCAAGCCTAAACTTTGAGATGATTGTGTATTATCCGTATCTGATTAACGTGATACCTCGAAACGTATTTTCCAGATTTATTAATGAACTACTTCATATGGCTAAGGTTTTGCAATTAGCAGTAAACGAAGCATAGATAGGGAAGCAAACGCGCGTAGCAGAAGTAACACACCGTGTTATTAAAAAGGTCAAGCAAAAGGTGATCTACATTAACCTCAAAATATTCTGATTAGCGAAACAAATTATTTTAATCTCTACTGACCAGTCAAACCAAGTGACAGATTTTATGTTAATTTGCTAAGCCTTTACGCTTCTCCTTGTACGTATTGTGGCAAATTGAAGTAACATAAATTATACAGAATGTGATACACAAAGTCATAATTAAATGATCCTTTCATTTCTGCAAGAGTGGTCGATGAATTAAACCCAAGTTTCTTTATCTACAGGCTCGTCGTATATAGCTTCTGTGCTTCCGAAGTGCTCCAATGGCACCGAATGATTAGAATAGGTATGCTGACTCCGGCGAGCTTGGCTTGGCGGTGGTTGAGCAGTTGGATTTCCAATAGTGAAAAACTGATTAACCTAATTATTTTAAAACCCAAATAGTGTTTCAAGTAATTACAAAACGGAAGCTCTAATAACCACCACATGTAACTGCTCATTTGATTTTCGCCTTACTGTAATATTGTGTTCGGGACTGACGTTGGTAGAAGTTGAGGAAAATTCGACAAGGAATTCGACGAGTTGTTGAAAAGCAGCGTGATGTATGGATGTATCACATGGGTCAGAATGCGCCTAATGAATAGTTTTTGTTATAAATGATGTGGATCATGTACTGTTAGATTTTTAAGTTTATAAGCAAAATTGAGAATTCCACTTACCCTAGGTACATCTGGGGTAACACGTCTAGCCGCATTTGGGTAACACATAGCATTGGTTCCTTGATTAATAGTTCGGGTTTGATTAGGACGACCTTGGTTAAAGGAAGGCTGTTGTCTACGATCAGGGGCCATGGGCATATGAATAAATTCCTAAACAGGTAAATTTTTTTTGACAATACAACAAAAGTGTAAGCGTGAAACAATAAATCAGAAATTCATACGGAAATTACAAAAGAAGCTGAAGGGCTTGTGGAAACGTCTATTTCGTTGGATTGCTGATTGGCCCCTTCATAAAATAAAAAATATTAATGTAGATAAATTTTAAAAGATTCACGCACGTACGTACGATGAAATCCTTACAAAACACATATGGATCGCTAGGTCGGGCAACAAATGAGTTGCCAGATGTATTCCTTCTTTGTCCTGACGATCTGTAAGGAAGACATAAGTTCATAACGAATATATATGATTTTTTTAGTCAAGGGACATACCACTAAACTGACATCCACAAATAGCTAAAGAGACAAATATAAATAATGTACACGTATTAAGCATAATTCAGAGGCTTAATGTTGGCTTCATACCTGCTACAGCAGCTTCCCATGGTGGAACGTATTTTTAATTAGCGATAGCTGTTAGAAAATTTTCGATTTCCAGAATCAACTCAGACCCAAGCTTCAATAACTTTAGCTTCACGAAGACTGTGGCTGCGAACGTAGTCGTTGTTCGTAATACACCTCTATCATTACACGAGAAGATATGTATGCATGCCGAGTTTGCTTGTCAGAACAAGTAACACATACTAGCTTGCTACATGATGATTCATAAATGTTATTTATAAAAACTCAGTTTTGAAAGGCAAATTTGCTTTAAAAATTGTATGGTACCCAAGAAGTATTACTACTGCAGACCGGATTCAATGAATCATGCATATTATTTCTTACAGGAAGCTGGATGATGATTGATTCCTGCATCTATTACATTTTATTTCTGCATTGCCATTGCGATGGACAAATGCATAACAATTTTCGGTAGAATGATGACTTGGTTAGATAAATGAAATAATTTGCTACAAAGCTGAAAAAATCCTTCGGAACCTGCGTTTCATTGCATGTACCTACGTGCTATGTCTTAACCTTTATTTTTGTCTCTATTCTGTAGTAGTTGTTATATCAAAATATCATGCTGAATGATGTATTAAGTTGGGGTTCAGGAATATACAAAGTTCGAATGAAACTTAGCATGGGCCGAGTGATTTCTTATGTACAGAAACGGGAAAAGTTCGTGTTAAATATCTTATCTAAATTTTGGTGATCATTTCGTTGCTGTGTGGTCCTGTAATCTCTCAGAAAAGGAAAAACACGATTAGACTTTGATGATTAGATGAAATATTGGAAATTTGTTCGAAATTTATTTCTTTAACCTCAACCCCTGTCAGAAGGAAAAACAGCAATACAAAAAAGGAATGTAATTTCATTCAAAAATGATTTTCATCTTACAAACATGCACCGAACGGTAAACAACATATGAGCTTTCAGTCATACATTTTCATGGTTGATTTACGTGACTAAGGACCGTTCTGTCTTAGCATGAAACAAGTGTTTAAATTATTATGTGCGCTAATGCATTTTTACTACATGTATATGCGCAATGATACATTACACTATGGTTCCCTCCAGCGCCTCAACACTTTTGTTAAAGCAAAAGGTCGGTTCCGGATATGAATAAAATTCTCCGCAAACGTTCGGATTCCCCAAATCCAGCTCAGAAGTGCACTTGAAATCTTTCGGCAAAGAATAAACAATCTGTTGCACGTTTGCCAATTCTTCAAATTTTGCTACTATGCCCGTTTCGTCCAAATCGGTAAACATTGATGCATGACAGTCATCTGGAGCGTCGTCTGACAAATTGTCAATCTGAATCATGCATGGCATGAGAATTATCGCACATGAAAAAATTAATGGTATACTGGATTTACTAAGGGTAGGACTAGTTATTTCCTAATGTATTACCATGTCTGGCTGCTTAGAAACCTCCGACTGAAATTTGAAAATGTTGAAAGTCACATTTGGTGCAACTGCAGGTCTTGCGAATGCCACGCTTGGATATAACTCCTGCTGATTCCCCGTATTTCTCCTTTCCCACATTTTCTGCAGTGGAGGATTAGTGCATCCTTCACACATTGTTGGTCGGTATTCCTTTAAATAACGTAATTACTTGTGCAAATGTAGATGAGGATTGGACTCGAATAGTAGGCAGACAAAGGAAACAAATCGATGAATAGGTAATTCATCTGATAACTTACTCCAACGTTGACGTTATTACTCGACCCAGCAAACACTTTACAAATTTCCTGGTTGTAAATTGCCAGCCTTGGTTTCCTGCCAAGATGATCCTCCAAATTTTGGAATTCCTGTAAGTTGTAACTGCCTATGAAACTTTGGTATAACGCTTGGCGTGTCAGGCGTACGAAAAACTTTCAAATGCTTGACTTACGATAGACAATGACAAAGACGGAATCCTATCATTTGTTTTTCTAAGTTTCCTAAATGAAACGAAATGAAATACCTGTTTACTGGTTTCGTTGTATACAATGCAGAATTTCAGTTGTAATTTGTTGTAATGCAAGCAGTTGTAAAAATACGTACCCAAAACAGCAACCCATTTTTGCAATTTGAATGCGATTTTTCTCGATGGAAGTGTCTTTCCTACAATTTTTCTTCGATATGCG
>JAANSN010003060.1:0-20491 GCA_036850665.1 Dicranocentrus wangi | reverse complement strand
TCCGCTACATGTTTCATCTGTAGGTTATGCTACCCCGCGCCAAATAATTAAAAATTATATCAACTTTTAAGTAAAGCAATTCAATGCTTCCTCGTGGCCCATTTAACCCTGGCTTGAAAATTGAAAAAAAGAAAATCCGGCGACAGTTGGTGATAGTTTTTGCTAAATTATGCGGTTACAACGAACAATATCAGCATCCTAAAATATTATTATTACTTTCCACGAATGTATTGGAGTCGTCAAACGAATGATGTTAAGTCACGAAGGTAAAAAAACAAAATATATGAAGTGTCCCAACGTCAGCTTATGCATCCCTACACAACACGTATGTGGATCGTAGATCGTAGGTAAGGCTCTGGTTCTGTTGTGATTCTAGCAGCATTCTTGTGGTACATTGTAGTAATAATTAGTGTCGGTTAGTTAAAGGTGTGAAGTAAAATGCATTTGTAAACAACGTGTCGAGGAGATACGGTTATCGAAGAAGACAGCGATTTTGGAGATGTTTAGCCATGAGACTCTCTTACTCGCATTGTCAGTGAGTGAATAGAAAAATGTCAGGTCGTATTGTCTTTTTTGTCGTGCCGTGCGGTAGGTAGGTTTTGTCTTTAGGTACTCCCCACCAAAACTACTACCTGCCTGCCGTCTTCAGCTCGAGCAAAACACGCCAGACTAAGGACAAGATTGAACAGCTTTTCATAATAAAATGGGAATACTACTACGATATGATGATGATGCCTGATGGCGAGAACGGGGAAAAAGGAGAGAGGAGTCCCTTTCTCGAAAACAACCATTTCCCCTCTCTTTTTCCCTAACAATGCAGGCTCAGCTCGCCTGAGAGAGTGAGGAAGTGAAAGAATACTAGTTTTGCATCAAGAAAGCCAACTTTTATTTTAGGGATTTCCTCCGTGCACCAGCACCACCACCATCGCCACTGCCACCATACAACTGTAGTCTTTTTTAGAAAAGGGTGCGACGGCGCTCTTCCCATCACCTCGAGAACATCGTAATGCCTAAAACATCCACAACCCACCAAATACATATGTACATGCATACATATATATATTATAGCACACACGAGCCATATCCACCACCAACACGAACCAACCTATCCAATACTAAATTACAGGGGGAAAAATTTGAAGTTCGCAGGCATTATTCTTTACTGCACTGCTGGTTTCGCTTCTGCTACCAATATCCTGCCTGGCAAGATCAGTTTTTGTAGCGTCTTCTTACCGGAATATTATGTACTCGATATAGAGTTAGAGTACGAGTATATGCCCACTTCAAAATATATAGGTACTCGAGGAATTGTCTCTTTCCCCTCCTATACTACGCATTGTACATAGACATATTATAGGCAGGGATGAGGTATATGGAGATAGGCAGGCAGGCAGCATCTTTGTCAGGTCCAGGACTCAAGTTTTTTTTTCTCTCTCCCTTTCTCCACTTTCTCCGCAAAAAAGAAGACTATATAGTTGGGGAAGAAGAAGAAGATGGGAAGCTGGAGAGTTCTTAGATGCATGCGTATATTTGCATCATATTTACGAAATAGTAAAAGAAAAAGAAGAAGAAAGAGGCTGCTTCAAAACTAGTCGAGTGTTATATTCTCCTCTCTCTCTACAACTTAAAGTATACACACGAAAAACTGACTGCTATTAGCTCTATATGACCAAAAAAATGTATCCCAAAAAGTTTTTTTCCTCTCTCTCTACCAAGGAGGATGTGTCTAGGCTCAAAAAATCTCCTTTTTCTTTTCCTATTTCTATACTCCTCTCTCTCTCGGCATGGTTGTTCATGATAAGCCTTTTTACTTCTTCTTTTCCTTCTTATATTCTTGTACTAGCCATGCCATATCCCGCATCAGCCCAAGAGGAATGTTTTTTACTACTCACAGAGTCTTACTTTACTATAGGGTTGGGGAGAAGAAGAAGGTATACACATTTTCCGAGTGGAAATGGCCACATCTTTTTCCCTCTTGGCTTGCTTCACTTCACTCTCTCTCTCTCTCTCTCTCTCTTCTCCTCTCCACTTCCCGTCTTTCGCTTTCACTCTGAGCGCGAGTTGCGATGGTAGGATCCGTATAAGTAAAAGCTCTCTCTCTGGTAGTTTTGTTGGTAGATGGTTTTGCCATTCTCATATTACTTTACTACTGCCCTGCTCTCTCCTCTCTTCTCCTCTGTCTGGCTTGAGTGCCTGCTCTGCCTCTCTTTCTCTCTTTCCCTCTGCAAGTTTTTCTCTGCATGGATACCTTACATTACATTATGGACTATGCATTACTACATTACCAAACTCTTAGAGAATTACCCCAAACACCAGGCGAGGGTTGAGTTGAGGAGAGTAAGCTAGCCAGCCAAGGAAAAATGGATCCTAGCACATTATATGCATGAGAAGTAAGGCCCATTCTATTCCCTTTTCTCTCTCTCTCTCTCTCTCTCTCGCTTGTTTCGTTATGAGTGGAAATGGGGAGCTATATAATATTTTTGAATTCATCTATACTTCATGTCCGTGCAGCAGTAGTCGTAGTGCTGGTACTAGTAGTAGGAGCATTTCCGTCCTTTTTTTCTCTCTCTCTTCTCCTTCTCATATACTATCAAAAAAAGAAAATGTTCTTCATAAGAACCGGGGCGAAAGAAGGACTTTGGGCTTGATTTTTCTTTTTAAAAAAATATATATATATCCCAACATCAACTACGCCAATGGCTTTTTACAACAGTTACTTGTCCAACTTACCATGAGAATTGCACGCGGTTCTCACACAGCATGAAATTGGCTTTCCCCTCTCTCTCTCTCTTTCTCTATAACGCTATTATGCAATGTATGCAGCACGTGAAGATAAAAAAAAGAAGAAGAAGGCGAAAGCTGGTTACTACTACACAGCAGAGCAGCAGCAGCAGAAAGAAGCACACGGGATCTCCACAAAAAAAAATTCTCCGATAGCCCGAGTGAGAGTTCCCTCTCTGCCAGATAGACACACACACAAACTTTCCTTTCATGTGGTGGCTACTGCTCCTTTTTTGAGCCATGGAACATAGTTTGGAGCAAAACCATGTCCAGTCTGACCAAACTCGGCGAAGTATATATGGTACTACTCAATTATTACGTTTTATATGGGATCCGTCGAGGACCACGTTTATGTTCGATTGAGTAATTTTTTGAATATCGCATCACCCTCCTCCTTATTATTTTCCACGCTACCGTAGAATAGAATTCATTTCTCCTCTCAACTCAACTTCCAGCTCCGTCCAATACTTTTTTTTCAACATCATTTTCCCTTTCCCCCTTGAAGGAGAAAAAAGGAGCGCAAGGGAGAGAGAGAGAGAGAGGAGGTTTTTATGCATATTATGCCAACTTGTGTGCGATATATATAGAACGGAAAGAAATGCATGTACAATAGAACGAGAAAGAAGAAGAAGAAGGAGAATCTCCTTTCCCTCCTTTTGTATGTTCCTTTAAGATAATCATAAAGCATGGAAGAAGAAGGAACGAGAGAGAGAAGAGCTTCTTCCTTCTTTTTTTCTTTTCTGCCAACTCACAATCGTTTTCCTCGTCTTCTCCTTTCACTCTGGAAAAAGCTGGGGAAAAAGTTCAAAAACATTTTAGCACCCATCAGACCCCTCATAGACTTTGATGGAAAAGTTGAAGAAGAAGGAGTGAAGAAGACGAAGAAGAAGGCTGGAGAAGGAGAAGAAGCCAGGCGGAGAAGCCATTTCAATGAAAAGACGTAATGATACATGCTTTTTCCATAAATATGGTAATAATGCATGGTTAGCCTTGTGTGTAATGCGTCTAACGCGATAAATGAGATCACATCAAGATGCTTGCTTGATCTTCATCAATGATGCTGGGCTCTTCAGCAGTCTCCAACATTGGGCTTCTTCTCGCATGCTTCTCATTGGACCTCCAACTAAAGAGAACTGATAATGATGATGATGATGATGGAGTAGTTTAGAGAGAGGGAAATGCTACTCGGTCACAATTTTTCTGTCGCTGCATCTGTTTGCGGCGGAATTTGCGGGTTGGTAAGCCAAGTAAATAAGAATATAAAGCTCGAGGTGACTTGACAATTTGGAATGTCAACCCAGAGAAAGTGCCACCATCACACATCACACCAGTCTCTCTCTTTCTCTCTCTCATTTCTTTTTCACTTCCCATTCCCAACGAACCTCATCCGACTGGCACTGCTGACGGGAGTGAAAAGAGGCAAGACAGGAAAGTAGACAAGTTTTTAGTGTAAAAAACAGAGTCTGGGCATGAAACAAGTTTTGCCCGAGTACAATAACATTCATGATGCAGCCCATGTTGCTTTTTTGCCCTTTTTTCTTCCAGCTTGAGATATATTACTATATCCCTTTTTTGTCTCTGAAACTCTCAGTCGGACATACGGATACGGATATATAGTCAAAAGTGAAAGCTGAAGAAGGAAGGACGGGCGCCATAGCTCGGACGACTAAAACAGATATCGAGTGTCCTAATAAAACTTTTTAGTATTTCACAAAAAAACGGATGTCTTCATTTTTTCCCTTACTCTGTCTCCTCCCGTCTCTCTCCCGTTACAAAAAAGAAAACTGCACACGGACTACACATGGACGGACGACTACGGATCTATTTTTTTTCCTTCCTTCTGTGTGGTGGCATCCCTCCCAACCAGTAAAACCACACAGAGCCAAACCAAACAACCAACCAAACTAGTTTAATATTTAACACAGAGATGGATAAAAGTGTGACAGTAAAGTGGCAAGAGGAGGGAAATATATGAGAAAAGTTTCCATAAGAAAATTGGCATCGTATTCCCAATGTGCAGGTCTCATATTGAATATAGATGGGCAATAAAATATTGGTAAAGAGTGAGAGAGAGAGAGAGAAAGAAAGAGAAGTAAAAGTATACAGCTTGGACGAAAGGAAGAAGAAGAAGAAGCAAAATAGAGCATATAGGTAAACTTATATATTATACAATGTACACGGGCACACGGACGGAGTTGTGTGCCACGGTGTGAAATGAAATGGTGAATTGGATGACGATCCGTGTGAATAGATAGGTACAAATACCTTATGGCTAAAAAATATAGCCTTCTCACTTTTTTCTCTTCTTAAAGTTGCATAGTGAATTCTTTAGAGGGAAAATGCATTTTCATATCATGACAGATTTCTTCTTCTTCTTCTTCTTCTTCTTCTTCTTTACTCTCTACTAATGTATCCGAGTTTTATATATGTGCGGCTTTGTCCTTGTTCCCGGTTTTGCTTTGCACCAAACTTCCGCCACCACCACCACCACCGAGTCGCCGAGTGAAAGTTGAATGATATGGAGGAGCAGCAGCGGAGGACGGAGGTATATACATACAACACAAATTACGCTGGGCAAAGCTGATGGTTTTGCAAGTTGGAAGTTACCTACTACACGTTACTACCCGTCCGCCCGGTCTTTTTTTTTGATACTCGCACAGACTTACTACTACTACTACTTTTTCCCCGCTTTCCGTTTATTTCTTTAGATGTTTGAATGTTGTTAAATATGTACATATACATGGTGGATTGCCCTAAAAGATCGTGCCAAACTATCGTTACCATTATATTCAACCATGAGAGATCGATTTTGGTGCAAAGCTTCAACGTGGCGGAAAAGAGAAGTCACCTTATTTTACTCCGTCCGCCGCGTCCTCCCTTGTATGCATATGCATAATGTATGAATACGGCGCAGCTATATTGCCTCACAGAAATTGGAAGCGGGCTGAGGAACTTTTTTTCCTCTGCTTCCTTCTTTCCGTTGAGCTGAGGTGCGGAAGTAACACGTACAACAAAACACGACCACCACATGTCTCTCTCTTCTCTATATAGCTTATATGTATAGGTAGGTAGGTAGGTGGTTTCATGAGGCAGCAGCATTAAAAGATCTATACTTTTTCCGTGCTGGCGTTCCTTCGTCCCCTTTTCCCTTTGTAGAGATAAAAGAAGGGAAAAGGCCAAGCCAAATAACAATTTATATAAATACTGTATCCTTTTTCCCTCAAAAAAAAATAAAAACAATGGGGTTGACAAACGAGAGAGAGAGAGAGAGAGAGAAAGAGGAAAAAAGAATTCCTGTAATTAATAACAAGTCAGAGAGTATCTCACATTTTTTTAGTTCTTGTTGTTCCCCGAATTGTCGTTTATCAATTTAGATAACATTGAAAAGTGGAGATAGGAAAGGAGGGCGGCGGGAGGGAGGGAGTTTCGGAGCTAATAAAAATGTAATATGAGCATGTCATAGCCTTTTAAAGCAGCTCTCCCATGAACCCAGCCAGGCCAGCAGCAGGCTCGTCCCCGTGAAATGGAAAGGAAAAGCGGACTGGGCCCGGATCGCATATCGCATGGGAAAGTGGTAGCTTGGAGAAATCCACTTTAGAGCAAGGAATTACACCTTCATTTTGCTCCAGCAGCATTCAAGTTCATTAGTAGTAGTAGAGGGAAAAGCCGTGAGTGAATTTGAGCATACACGGAGGAGGGCCGACCGTGTTCGTTATGTAAATGAGAGTGAGCCGAAATAGTTTTTAAAAAACGAGAGTCATGCAAAACTGCTAAGCCAAATGTAAATGTGTCATTACCTACTACAACACAAGCAAGGAGACCTGGACCTGGTGGATTTGGGCTGGCGTGGTAGTGGATGATGATGATGGTGGAGTAGTAGTAGTAGGAGTAGGAGCGAGTAGCAAAGCGTATAATAATAAAAGGCTCAACCAGGTTTTTTTTTTATTTTTTTATAGTAGATTGCATGTATCCTTCTCTCCTTTCTTTCCTTTCTCCAGAAGGAAACACTTTGGCTAGGCTCAAGGGTAGTTGGCTGAGGCACACACGCACAGCCTCTTTAAACTAATCAGAATTTCACGCACCAAGGTAATTAACACATTAACTTCTTTCCCGTCCGGTTACCTTTAATCAACCAGAGCAGGAGCCAACATCAGCAGCAGCAGCAGTACTAGTACTCCACGATGCATGGTGTGGTGGAGTGGAGACCGACGAAAGCATTCTTTTTCCTCACAAAAAAAACAAAAGCATGTACCTAGAGAGAGAAAGCAGCCAGGCTTCCGTCCGTCTTTGTGGAATTGGAGGAAGAACTCCTGAAGAAGAAATTCGGATTGGAAGTAGATTTTTCCTCAGCACTCGGATTTCATCACGAAAACCAGGAGCACAAGGAAGAAGGTGGAAAAAATGTTCAAAAGTGTGCAGTCTAAACGTCTACATGCATGCTAGCGTGTATGTAGGTATATAACTTTACTAATATATGACTTTACAGCTTTATGTTATAGATTGCTAGTAGTGAGTAGTGTGTGTAGCCTAAAGCGAGCCCAACTCGTTCGTAATCTTATTTTTTACAATGAGATGGCTGGATGGATGGATGAAAGCGCAATTACTGCTTCACAAAAGGCCTTGTTAATTCCGTTTCGTCCTTGCGTATGTTTACATGCAGGCAGGCAGGCAGGCAGGCAACGGCAACTATACTCTCGGCGAGAAAGTTCTGTAGCATATCTGTGAGTATTGATTTATGTATAATAAATATATGTTATGTTATGATATGTTTGAGTTTGTGTGTATATAGCGTTAAAACAATGTGAGAGAGAGGAACATGATTATTATTATGTTTTGCTGTAGTTATATGCATAGACATAATTTCGTTTGGAGAGAGCTGATTATGAAAATTCAAGGTTCACAATATCACAACCGGACTATTACAGTTTTCCATTACCATTTCTTGAAGCAAGTTTGTTTGTTTGTGCCAAATGATTGCAAGATTGCTATTGCTATGCGTGTTGAAAAAGTATTCCAGAATGTCACCAGAAGACTGTACGCATACTTATTACGGATTTCTTTACTGGGATATTTTCTGGCTGTTTCTCCAATCGTCGTGGAGTTAACCTTTTATACTGACATTGCGGAGTTTAAATTATATTTTTGCTTAATTCTGACTTGTGGTCTATCCACTGTGACTTGACCCATACAGCTTGTCGCGCTGAACTTTGATTCCACAAGAAACTTCCAAGAACATCCGATGGGTCCTCGTTGCGTTAGGTACACCTGTCTGAGTTCAGATAGATGAGTAAAAGTACACACTTGGGATGTGAATTTTAGCATGCCGTAGATAGATCGCTCATATTCCTTACAAAAAGTCTAGTTTGCATCTTTAGATGCTAACAAACTTAACCTAAATGAGCTAATCCACGAAGAAATGTAGGTCTGCATATTGGTTCACTTGATAACTCATTGTGTCATCTTAATTTACGATAATATATAAGGCTGGGAAGTGTTAAGATTAGGAGGAGGAGGATACTTGGGATACTTTCAGGGAAATATAGGATTTGAAAGATGACTGAGACATATATCGCTCGTCCACTACTCTGTCGTGAGCATGATTACGTAAAATTGAAACACATCCACCGACTCCTGATAGAAGATTTATCATCGATATTGAAAAATATTTATTTATATTTATTATTTATTTATTATTATTTATTATTTATATTTATAGATATTTAAAGGTATTTATTTTATTCAAACTAGTTGGTCACGAGGAGTTTGGTTCAAATTGGATGGACTGAGCTTGCCGTGTTCGTGAATCCTTAGTCCCATTCTTAATAAGCCCTTGGCTTGACCTTGAGAATAAAACTTTAATTATATGCAGGATAATTACATGAATTGTCGATTTACGGGAAAACGTATGCTTGCCTGGAGTAGTTACATAGGTATTAATCGATCAACAAAATTTCTAACTGGGTACTACGGCAAGGTTTTATAAGCGTAAAGCACAATATTTGCACGAATATTTGTACCATGAACGTGTACCATGATGTGAAACCTAAGATGTATTTTTTTGTTGTGTTTTGTAGCTTTTTAGACATTTTGACATGGTCCTCACTGTTAAATGTAAATTGTAAAGTTGTGGCATGCTAAATATGAAAAAGTGAAAGTTCGTGACCCTGACCACACCCAGGCAGAGGAAACAAACCTGCTGTAATGTAATACTGACCAGACCAGCTCCTTTTTTCTTGGGATTAGGTTCGCAGAGAGTGAGTAAGAAACAGAAGAAGAAGAGAGAGGAAAGACTGAGAAAACTCGCAAGGCGTTTCTTGTCATAACATTATTTGTAGCTTAGAGCAATACATTTCCTTTTTACATATTAGAGTTAAATGACCCACCTTGATTTCTACTCTCTCGGCTTTACTAAACTTGCTACTACTATTTTAGACTAAAAGGGAAACTCTGGCAAAATCTCGGAGGTGGAATTTTGCTTGCTTTCTTGTGACATGCAATTGGGCAGTTATTGAGGCATATTATGCATAATAAAATGTAAAATGTGATTCTTACGTCTGAGTAGTAACTTCTCATCTTCTAACGACTTGCACGATGCTCAAGCAGGAGTTTACTCCAGTAGTACAAAAGGTATCCAAATATTTGAAAATCCTCCGATTCTTTCCAGAGTTCACGTTTTCACAAAGTTCCGTCCGAGTCGTAAGAAAGAACAACACGGAAGGGCTAGCTTATAAGGTTGACGTGTACAATTATAAGCAGAAAACTCAACTCTCACTTTCGCACTCGCCGTTTTTTTCCTTCTCACTCACTCCTTATTGAAGAACTGATGAAATATGAAATTGTTCATTTGAGCTATATATCTGGTCGAAACCGTGTTTAGTTTACGCTGATTGCGAGTGAGTACTCTGATGGGTATAGGTAGGTAGATGAGTGAGCAACTATAAATATGTAAATGTAGTAGAGGGTGTAGTCTAAACTANAGTCTAAACTAAATCAGTTTGCATTAACTTGTGC
Source organism: Dicranocentrus wangi (assembly GCA_036850665.1). Taxonomy (NCBI): domain Eukaryota; kingdom Metazoa; phylum Arthropoda; class Collembola; order Entomobryomorpha; family Entomobryidae; genus Dicranocentrus; species Dicranocentrus wangi. The sequence continues at coordinate 10,699 of JAANSN010003060.1, read as the reverse complement.
AGTGTTGTTGCTAGTTGGCTCATTTCATATTTTCGAATGCAGATCATATGAGGCAGAAATCCACAAAGCGTATACACCCTCTACGACTAATATTATAGAAAATAGTATATTGTCCCTGCTATCTAGAAAGCAACGCAATATTATGCATGCTTTATGATCCACACACGAATAAACTGGACACATAACCCAGCAATCGCCAAAGCAGAGCATGAAGTATTAAGGCAATAGTGATACACACAAGTGACATGAAATTCAATATGGTTCAAGTGGGCATTTGAAATCATTAAAAACGACATTAAAAAGCTTCTACAAAGTCTTGCAGGGTTTTTGTAAGCATACTATAAGCATGTTGTGCATAACTGTTCCACTCATCATTTCATTTCACATATGCGTCATCATCATGATGGGTTTTCAGGATCTCTGATCTGATGCAAACGGCTTGAATGAATGTCCTTCCAAAAATGCTGGCAATGCAGTGACAATACAGATCAGATAGTTGCAGATCAGAGAGAAGAACAAATTATAATTGGAGCAACAACGCAGCTCATGCTATTTGTAGTAATGTCATGTTGTTGATGTGAACAGGAGCAGGACATGGTAGCAAGCAACCGATAGCGATTTAAAAATGAGTTGTACATCAGGCCAGCTAGATGAACTTCAGAGATACAGCGCAACCTAACCAAACCAGTCGTGCTGGAAATCATATCCATCCAGTTTACATGATACGTGTTCCTGGAACTGGACTGAAATCCATTCATTGCATCGTATAATCTATGCGTTTGATGTAAAATGTGCACCTTGTTTTCGATACAGTTAAAATAAAATTCAGTGGACATTACATAAATTACATGTTATTATCTAAACCTTTTCACCTCTGGGACAACACATGTATGACCTTTTTTAAAAAAAAATCTTTTGGCATAATAATACATACTAATTTCTTGATCTGCCGTTTCAAATTTTAATTGAAAGGTTTCATTAAAAACGAGTATTATCAAATTAAAACAACTGGTTATGTTATTTACAAAATTACAGACAACCAATCGTAGTCGAGACATCAACGGGACCTACTAAAACTATTACTACTGGTTTCAGATTTACATGTTATTATCTAAACCTTTTCACCTCTGGGACAACACATGTATGACCTTTTTTAAAAAAAAATCTTTTGGCATAATAATACATACATACCTACTAATTTCTTGCCTTTTCAACTTTTAATTGAAAGGTATTATGAAATTATAATAACTGGTTCTGGTTATGTTATTTACAGAATTTCAGACCGTCAGCGGAACCTAATAAAAATATTACTACTGGTTTCAGAATAAAAATTCTTGCTGGTGAATAAGTTCATCATCAAAATCTGTTTCGCCAACTTTATCTTTTTACTTTTCGTCAAGTAGAATAAATTCAAGATTGTGCAGTTCTTAAAGTGTTATCTCTCTTTTATTCAAACATGTAATTTATATGGCAAGCAGAACTATATGAATGAACATCACAGAAATAAGTAGGCATAATGTTTATGTTTAAAAAGATCACGAAAAGATAGTTGATGACAGATGTACTCTTAAACATAAAAAACGATGCCGATATCCATTTGACATTTGGATAGACTCTACTCAAGCTCAATACTCTAACTCAAGACATATAAATAAGCTTCCGTCGCGTCGCAAATAGGATATTATTTTAATTTTTTGCTTTTACTTCTTCCTACCATTAACCATTGCTATACAACTATGAGTAGAGAAGGTAAGACCCGTGCAAGCAATTCCGTAGGATTGCAGATTGCCTGTTATAATGTTTTCATATGTAATGTTACGTTTAATAGAGACGAGTTTCTGAAACGTGGTGAAAGTATGTTTGTAGGTTCAACTAGAAACTCTTCGATTTGTATTGTGGGGAAATATAAGAAAACGCTACATAAATTTTTAACATGGAGTCGGGAAATAATTGCAACAATCATATTGGCTAAATAGCTTTTTATATTATCTACATCTCGAAACCAACAAACTACTTTATCAACTTGCTAATGGATTGGATCGCAGTAATCAAAGAAGGTATTCTTGAAGATATATACTACACTACTACACGTTATATTTATAAGAACTGCTTCGTACTGTTGTATGCTCCTAAGAAGTCTAATCGCCAAACAAGCATTGCATGTTGATTGCGGCACAAGGACTGTGCGGCTCACGCAAATTCTTACTTTAGTTTCTCACAGTCCCCCTGTCCAGAAACAAGATAGAAAACGAGACAACAAAACTACATCGAGTAAGATTACAGAGTTTCCTGACATAATATAAACACCCTTATGCACACTCGTTTTTTAAAAGTCTTTACATCACCATTTTTGGAATCTTCCACTTAGTTTAAGGGATCGACGTGTGCTCCTCTAAAATATTAAAAGCAAGCAGTACTTACTTACAGCTAGTTTTCAGTAAACTTAAAGGCGGAAAGCCTCCGATCCAGAATGTTATTGTATAAATCTTTGATATATGCACATAAATATGTTGAACAGCTTTCATGCAATAGCAGAGTTTTTAATTTTTGTAAAAACCTCGACCATGCAATCTTATTCCCATACCGAATAAGAATCTTATCAGAGTCTCTAAAATACTAAAGTTTTCTTTATATGAAAGAATAATTTTTCAGGGAATGTTTCGACTGAGATTTCCCTGTCCCCATTTTCACTCGCCGCTCCTTTACCACCGCAGGAAATCTTTTGGCATGAATTCTGTCTATGTCATTGTCTGGCACGCATTGCGCATAGCAATTTGTCTACTTTGCTTTTGAATTAGGATTAGCAAGTTTTTTTTAATTTGGTGATGTCTTGTTTTCGTTGTTCTCTGTGACTTTTCGCTGCAATTGATGTTTAGTTTAATTATAATTCATATTATACATACATAATTATAATATAGGGTAAAATAATTTATAGCTGAATATCAGTGAAGTTACGTAGATTTTGTCATACGCAGATCCAGAAACTACTCATCGCTAGTAATGCGTATGCAGTTTGCGTACTATTGTTACGGCTTTTTGAAAAAGTTGATCCACAACATTTTGGGTGGGCAGTTTCCGTTTGCGCTAACAAAACAATTGATACCTTGTGGGAATACATGAAAACCTTCGCGTTGGGTAACTTATGACACAAAGCTATCTACAAACGATCTACAATATTAAATACATGCCCGGAACGTGATGATATTTTGATGGCGTCACAATGTGTCACAAACTCAGCAGATTCCATCATATTCAAATCATACCTCTGTGCTGCTTTTCTGTAGTGACGACGGAACGCAAAACGAATGGTTTTTTACAACATGATAAGCCAAAGTATGATATTGATATCCCAAAAAAAAAGATAATGACATGACTGCAAATCTCAGTTAGGTAGCCGGGATGTTGGATGGAAAGTATTTTTAGAAATCCCAAAATCAAAGGGAGCTTTATTTTTATAACGCAACCGCAACGTGACAAAATCAGAACGAAAGTAGCAATAAAGTTTAACAATTAAATACAAAACGAACCGGTATTTGCGAAAGAAAACGCCCGAAGATAATCGTCTAAATCTATAAATTCAATGCGTAATTTACATACAGTTATTGAGAGAATATATATTACACACAAGCTAATAATAATAATAAATATAGCGTTGAGTGTAGATTTATATTATGTATATTACTCTAATTATATATTGTTATTATTATACACACCTCCCACATTGCATCAGATTGTCCACTAATTTTATTATTATTACTGTTCGACGAACGTATGAATATACTTGTAATATTGGTATTGTTGTATAATATCCTAAACTCAATCTCGCTTAATTTATTCTTTTCTTCATAATATGTCGTAATTGATATTATGATTCATTCAAATCAGGCCTACTTTATTAACCACACAGATTACTGAAAGGAAAGTAAATTAAGTAGATTGAAAATCAAAACAAAAAGGAACGTGATTCATTATTATTATGATTATTATTATGCAGTAGTAGTTGTTGTTTATGGTATGAATGTTTTTATATGTACACACAAGAACTCAAAACTAGCCTGAAAACATGATTACTCCTTAGCCTCAAGCTTTTGAATTTGGTTCAGGTTAACAATGTCGTATTCCAATGTTGCCAATCCAGTGAACTCAGCAAAGGGCAGTGGTTCAGATTTTCCAGAAACAGAACGTTTGAAGACTGGGGAAAAAATGAAAGAGTGGAGAATTAAAATGGATGGTTCGTGTGCCACCAAGCATACATGTTTTTTTTATGCAAGATGACTTACTTCGATCAGTTGACTTCTCAAGGCGATAAGTAGTTTTATCCTCACATTCCTGGCGGATGTATTCACCCACATCAGAGAGATCATCAAGCGGAGGCAGAACCACACGCATGGTTTGGCGAACACGGTGCGTGTTGACTGAATAGTATCCTAATATTCAGGGAAAAATATAGAAACATTAGGAGGCACTCGTAAGCTACGTGTGAAGTCGTTAAAAGTTGCAAAAAAGGCGTGATATATTTCGTTCTTACCTTTCCACATTTTCTCAATCATGTCATACATTGACTTTGGGGGCAAAACACGTTCACGGTCCAACGGCATGATGAAGCAGCGTTTTGCAGTTTGATCCACAATGGCCGTCTTGTTCTGTCATGTTAAAAATTGTAATGAAATGACTTGTTGGCGCACGTAAATGCATTTTTTTCATTACGGTAATATAACTAGGTCCATTAGATAATTCATCTCAGGTACGCAGGTGTTGTATAGTGTAACTAACCGAATCGAATTCATGGATGAAGCGACCATGTCGTCCATACTTGAAGTCCGGAACCTGAACTTTAGAATACTTCTCGCTTCCCAGATCAATCTCAAATTCCTCTCGGAAAAATGAAGCAGCTCCCTGTGAATCCGAATCCGGATCAGACCCATACCAACTGCTTAATCCATCATCATCAATCTAATATCGTTCAACGAAAAGCATGCTAATTAATTCTAGAAACTTAAAAGCAGAACTACATCACCCGGGTTTGGGTTGAGTACAGGTGCTCCAAATACTAAATGGTTTCTCTATTTTGGTCATATAAATGATACAAACACGGGCACTGGATAAAATTGCCCGTTTTTACTCGATTATAATCTTAAGAAAAAAGAGTGTGTGACTTTTTAATGTATTTAGTCTGGAAGCGGACTTGTGTGATTTGTAAAGTGGACAATAATATAAAATCACTTATTTGGGCACCCATAGTCAATCACAACCAAGGTCAGTTCTAACATTTATAGCGATTTACATGATAATACCGACGCATAAAAGAACGTCTACATAATATACATCCTAAAAAAACTACCAACAACATTAATTATGCCAGTCTATTGCAGGAACTATAATTCTTTTGTGTAGTTTTGTGCTAACCTTGCTCATGTCATTGTTGTTGTCAAGCTGTGATAGCATAGGATCAGTCAGTTCTCCGTCTCTGTTTGCTCCAAGTCTTCCAGCACTGTGGTAGGCAGAAGTGCCAGCATATGGGACATTGCACCATCCACGGAATCTTTGGAGCTGTATGGTATAAAGGAATAATATTTGTGACATTAGAGACAATACTCTGAAACGGACTGAGGATAAAGTATAAATTAATATGCTTACTCGGACCCTAGACATTTGCTTGTACACATAGAGTCCCCCAAATAATCCAACCGTCATGACCAAGAGAGCTGAGGGAACGAACAACGACGTTTTTACAATAAAAGATTGTTAATAGCTCGAAGCGACAGAGGTTACTCTTTAAATGAGAATGTATGAATATTTCCGCGAGCTATTATTTAACAAGTAAATTCAGTATGGAAAAGAGTTGAAAATCGTACCGGTAATAAGTAAACACAGGGTTGTAGCATTTGACACACGCGCATTGCTTCTCTTCAAGATGTAGTGATATCGCTCATTGAATCCTGGTTCGAGTTGTCCAGCCTTAACAGCAGCTGCTGTTGCGCCTTTTCTCCGGATCAACATTTCCCTGCAAGGACACTTGCAATTAGTACATTCGTGAAGTTTATTGAAAACGACAGCAATAGTACCATAACTATAATCCGCCTAATCGGGTGCGCCTAGTAATTGTTTTATTTTTGATCTCATAGATAACATGAATGACAAACAAAACGTAATGAAAATATTGCATTAGCATAGCATATTTGTTCATCTAAATATATGCAATATGCAATGATTTCAAATCAACAAAAACAAAAAAGTTTCGCAGTGTTACATAGCCCACACAATACGTATATAATAGGTATATAACCTATACGGGATTGTGGGAAAGAGCAAAGTTGTAATTCGCAACTGTACTCGGGAAAGATTTCTCCGATTGTAGATTCGTTGAGATATTATAACTATAAAACGCGTAGGCTTCAACTATAAAAAATTAAGTCAATCTCTGACCCACTTTAAGGGTTCCAATACTTAAAAACCGAACGTCACAGTGAGCCTATATGTTCTTTAATAATATAATATATGCATATTTTATATTTTAGAGCTATTGAGTTGAAGACTACCAGCAAAGACCTGTGATACCAATCTAAACCTAATTCCATTAGAATTGCCACTAAATTTCTCTTATAAATCTGCAATATATTTCCGACTACTTCGCTATTCGTATTAGGAATTCGATGCATTGTTGTTACTTCACAGTGTACACTTACTGTGTAAGTGTAATGACCTGATATAGTGACACTGCCTAAGCTGGGGGTTGGGAAATACCCCTCGGAAGCTACGGTCTCGTTCTCGTTATATCATCTCGGAAAATACCCATCCGTCTTAATATCAAAGTTTTGTATAATGTTTGCAGGTATTTGTTTCGTATTCATATAAATATGAAAAGTTGCATTAGCTCGGCAAATGAAATCCTTGTCAATCTGCCTAATGAATACCTAATGAAGTTAGTGAATAGAGTTTGAAATTTTAAAAGTTTTTTTTACCTCTGCATTCACTGGCAGGACAAGCGGTGTCTTATCCGCAGGTTTCTTTTCACTTGTTAACGGTTTTGTGATAACCGTCATGTTGAGGTTGTCCTTGTTCTTTTCCTTTAGTTATCTAAATTTTAAAATCCAGTATGTTATTCAACAGATAGCAGGAGAGCGAGTGGGAGGTAATGATAATAATAATATTATGATATGGTGGCACGAAAGCTAAAGCTTACACTCCAAATCGAGCAGCTTTCTCAAGACGACTAATTGTCTAATTTATATGAACGAATAAGGGGCGTATTTGAGTAATTAGATGCTGCGATTTAAAGATATATATACTTGACGAGTATATCAAAACCACAAAACTTGTTGCAAAAAAAAACTAGAGCTCAGCTTACAGCAACATCCACTGACCACCATGAAGAAGCCAGCTAAAGGATGCAAAAATGTAAAATTATATATATTTTTAACGTGTTGTGTTTCACTTTTAATGGGATGGTTGAATTTTATTTTGTGTGCGTCTTTTATAAGTATCTAGCCTGTATTATAAACAAAAATGTACTATCCAATCCAAGCTCCAATTATTCTGCACACGAACACACACGTTAGTACTGCTTGTAAGTATGCATGTAATAATAATACGAGCTAGTATTGATTATAAACTTGCAAGTTGTTCGTATAAGTAATTTGCACTTCTATTATTAGGGTTTTTATATTCGTTTGAGTCGAGTGAGTAATTGAAGCCGTTTGCGGTTACATATATTATATCAAATTCCTGCAAGCAAACCACACAAATAGCATTTGCTACAGTGGAGTAATATCTATTTATCCTTAGTGTTGTATTTTGGGTTTATTAATTCGGTAATTCTTATCAACTTTCTTGGTAAACTTTGTTGTTGGAAATTGTAGTAGGCATTTGGGATTAGTCATATTTTTATTTAGCTTTGAAAGCTTACAAGGAGGAAATGACTCAATTAAAAGCTTAACTTACCAGAAAAGTTTTGTGTCCTAAAGACGAAGATTCTGTTGCTACTCAAGGTAAAATTAATATGTTTCTGTCGCTCTGTCTGTTTTGGTTGAGATTTGATATTAGATTCACAATGATGGCTAACCAGAGCAGAGCAGAGGGACAATAGAGGATAGAAGAGAATAAATACAGCAGCAACCCATGAAAAGTTGCGCATAAGCCTTTTCCTTCTTTCCTGGTTTTATATATAATTTTCAGTATATACCAAATAAAACATCCTCAATCCTCATCAGCGTAGTATTCGTATAATAATAATATGCTTATACATCCTTCCCCTTCCCATAGTACATGGGTGCATAGTGCTCGCTTCAGTTCAGTTTCAGCTAATACTCAGTGTAAAACTCTGTTTTTACTTACATGCAATGCTTCTGCATGGAGTTTGCGTCGGATTTAAGCACGAAATATAGAAAAAGGGTTTGCCTGTAGCCTAGCCCTGTATAAATCCCCAACTCTAAACTATATGCTACTACTGCTCTTCTGCTCTACTGCCCATATATTCACATCACACTCTGGATTGTAATCTTTTTTTTCCTTTGAGGGTATACGAAGGAACACACACCAGCTCACTATCCAATATATCTTCGAGCGTATATGCATTTCTCATTTTAGACAACAACCGTGAGGACGACGTTATGTTATATGTATCGCATTTACAGTGTTACTACTACTGCTGGAAAAGTGACGGATTCGTGCTGAGCGAGCGTGTAACCTTCCTCCTTTAAGCACCTATCACTCTTTCCTCTTTGTATACTTAATTATATGATGTCTACGTCATTCCCTGCCTGACAGTTCATATAGCACAAAAATTCCTCAAATTTTCGTATACTTTTTTGCCAGCCGTGCTCTGGAAAGCTGTCATTGGCAATACGATATGAGCCATCATGAATAATATATGGATTTTGTGGCAAGCCGCGTTTTATCTTTATATTCGGTCGGCAAACCGCAATTCCCGATAAACATATGTCGGCGCATCATCACTAGCATAAGTTCGTGATTAATAGCAGCAAGTCTTTCGGCCAGATTCTTTTGTTTGCACTAAGCTGACTCACACAAATATGCACATCGTGAATTGCAAATATGCAATGCACGGAATGCCAAAATGCTGCTGAAATTGCTAGATTCATTTACTAACATAATTTATGATGATGTTTCAGATGTTAGTAAATGTCAATGTTAGAATAACAACTTTCAAAAACATTATTGTCCATTTCAGTTTTTGCCACATTACATTGTGCCATATGAGTAAATCGCTAATAATTACTTATGTACAAAGTGTAAGTAATAATGCATGATACATTAGTATAAGTAATTTCGAAAATTCCAAAGAAAAAAACTTGCACTTTGTTGTGTCATGAATATTTTATAAAAAATATATGTCTCCTTTTATTATTGCGAAGAACAAAGCTATTAGCTGCACTTGATGCAGTAACATAACATATATACGTTACATAGGTATTCCCCAATGTGGATATACCCCACTTTGGTATTCCCTTTTTTCCTTTCGCATTCAGCATCTTTGGAAGTCTTTGTTGCTCGCGTTGCTTGCCCCAAACTCTCATTCATCCTTCAAGGAAATGCCTGAGAAAAACGTACATTGAGCTCACGCTCGGCCGGGAAATGACGCTTTTGTAGGGATTGTTATGTAACACTAACACTGCACATACATACTTACTCGTCTTCGTTCTGCATCTGCATCATTCGCAAAAAATGATTACGTTTTTTAACACAATTGTTACATTTTTTTGTTTTAATGGTGTGCGTAAAGTATAAACTGTCATACAAAGTGGTAGGAATATTTTAGGTGCTTTCTCACGAAGGAAGGTGTGAAGAAAGCGATCTTCAGGTTTTTAGGTCTCTACATAGAAGAACAAGTAAAATTGTGTTTTCGCACTACCTACGTAAAATATACTGGTTAACTGTGTGCACGTGTGTGTGGTAACTGTTATATTTTAACTGTTGCAATTGCACAGAAGACTTGTTGACAGCAGGATGGGCAGACGCTCGGACTCATCAGACTCGGATTATTCAAGGCGAAGACGACGAAGTCCGAGACAGGGATCGCTCGTCGGATCCCTCACGGCGAAGCCGGAAGAAGCAGAGAAAGAGGTCATCTTCCGCAAATCGAAAGCGATCCTCCAGCTCAGTGGATTCGGGCTCAAGTCGCTCGTACAGCAGCAGTTCCCATTCCAAATCCAAGTCTAGTAGATCCAGGTAAATTGATAATTGATAATTCAAAGAGAATATATTTTGACCGTTCTAGTAGTCTGGTTAAATACTGCGTTCACCAACTTATCTGAATCTGGAATCCCACTGTCTGTGCAGCACCAAATCCCATGGAGCAAGCAGTAGCAGTAGTAGAAACCCGAAACAATACCAGAGTTCTAGTTCCAAACGGCGAAGTCGGAGTCGGGACAGGGGCCGGGATCACAGGAGAAGCAACCGAGATAGCACCAGATATAAGCGCGAGGAGAAACGTAAATACAGCCGATCAAGGTCATCCTCGTCTTCTAGTAGTAGTTCGTCTTCTTCGTCATCCTCTTCGGGAAAATCTAAAAAGGCTAAACGTAGCAGTAAGAACGGCAACAATGGAAGTTCCACGAAAGCATCGTCGTCGTCGGGCTTATCATCTGCAGCCTTGTTGGCACGAATAGAAGGTAGTATCTCAAACTTTGTATGTATTATTAGTCAATGGTGAAATACCTTCAAAGAGGTATAACGGAAA
>JAANSN010003059.1:0-20495 GCA_036850665.1 Dicranocentrus wangi | reverse complement strand
AAGTTGAGTGTCTTCGTAATTTTGAACTTTATATAATTCGTAATAAACGTTACGAGAGCGCCGCTCCAGGGATTTTTGAAAATCCCCTTAGATCAAGCTGGATCAGAGATTTTCCTTTCTGATCCCTGTTTTCCAGGCATTTTAAAGCGTTTTCCGGAGATTTTTGTCCCTGTTTTTTCAAGGACATTTTATTGAATTAGCCAAATTAAGCTAACCTTGAAACTTTGCTCCAGAGCGCTCTGGAGCGCTTCCAGGAACAAAAAAAAATTCAGGGATTTTTCAAATCCCTGCGTCTCCTTTTGCAGGTTTTGCTCCAGGGACAAAACCCCTTTTTTTCAACCCCGATATAATTTAATAATATTTCCTATCCATTGTCAAGCTCATATTTGTGTAGTGGTGCATGTGGATGCAATGAAGCAAAGATGTTTGATGAACCACGCAATTCTTTCTTGCAATAATGTCGGTCATTTACTAAAAGGACTCTTTATACTGCATCTTACACCCTCGTGGGAAAACACGGAGAAATGTTTAATTACTGCGCTGTCATCCACCATCAAATGAATTTCATCCCCCAATAGGGAACGCACCCACAATTCACAATACCAGTGCTGGTTCTAGGCATTTTAATTGTTCGTCCATGCAACTTTGCTCCGGTGAACTCTTTCTTAATGATAAAACCTCAAAATAGACTGCGCCGGGTTTCATATTTAGTAATCTGGCTTATCTTTAGACTTTAGTGATGGCATTCAATTTCCGCTTTACTTCAGGAATGTTATATGCAGTGTCTAGCAAACAGCCTGCCAAATGAGCCATCCAAATGCGATGTAGATGTAGTGGAAACTTATAATTAGAAAAGAGAGGTGAGTGGAAGTAAAGAAAAAAGAAAGGATACCAAGTACCAAGCCAAAATGGCCAAAATATGATTCTTTTGCCAATAATACTTCTTATTCCGTTGATTTTGAAGGTATTTTAACCATATTTTTATGACTGACTGGCACAGTTTATACATTTTCCCTGTTTGTAGAGTAATATGTCATTCCTGTAATGTAGTTGTTGTAGGTTGTTTGTACAATATGACGTGAAGGAAACAAATATGGTTAGACAAAGATTTAAAATGTATCAGTGCATTCACCTTTATCATCATGATCCGTAGCCAAAATGTATCAAGACATTTATAAGCTCTGATTTGTAAAATATGGGTGGAAGGAATGAAAATCGTATATATAGTTTGTAAAACCTTAAAAAGCGCATATCCTTCCTTGCCTTTTAAATTTTAACTCAAGGAAAGACTATACAAGCATACAATCAAGCAATTTAAAAAACATAAGGAATTATTATTGATAAAAACGAGCATAATTTTGGATCAAAAATATTACGCGGTACTTGCGGCATACGAAAGCTAGTAATAATATTCTTTTCCATTCGTAAGAAGCTAACTGTGATACCAATAATGGACAAATCACTGTTTGTGTGTAAGCTTGTGAAAGTTTTTTTATTATTTCTATTTGATTATTTCAATTGTTTACAATGAAAAAATTATATATACTGCATCTCGCTTTTCTTGTACAGACAGATATCGTGTCTTTGAGCACGACGAAGTATAATGAATAGTGTTAAAACTGCCGCTGTTATATAGCTTTAGTTTTATGCTGTATGATTGAGGTCCCCAATTCAATTATAAACGATTTAATGGTTGCTTTGATGGTGCAACTGATGGTATCATTTGTAAGCGATCTTATGCATTTTTTGTTATTGAATTCTATTACAATTTAACTCGCCACTTGCAGACTACTAAAACCTTCCTAAAATTGCAATATAAGCATCAATGCAATCTCATGTAATAAATCAATTTTTAATTACGACTTCTGCTAATACATTTCTACACTTAATAATATATATTAATTATATTAGCCATGTTTTTCAGCATCAGCATAACATTGACATGAAAATAGCAATAATCCGTAAATTAAATATCAGTTAAAGAGATGATTCCTAACTACAACACAGCTTTTAATCCATGAAAATAAGCTCCAAATACCTATACAGCTTAAAATATTTACACCCACGTCATCAATCATGATGATGATGGGCCAACATCTTTTAACGAGAAAGTCCTCCTTTCCTCCAGGAATTGGAACGAAGCACAAGATAATAGGAAACGCAAACTACATTGGTAATGTGCATCACCTAGATTATGTGCGTATTGACCTTTTCAAGGTTCAGATGCAATTCAATATACCTATGCGCAACTTAAGGATTTTGTAACAAGTTCCAAAGAAAACTTCACCTGTAAGAGGTAGGATGAAGGGATGCGGACATAATCTCAAGGTTTCATCTGACTTTTTCTTTTCTTTTGACGATCATAATACACATTGTGTGAATGTGAGGAGATTCCACATATATATTCCCAATAAGTACAGCCATTCGATGAAGGTCAAACCCTGGCTAGAACTAGAAGAGAGAGAGAGAGAGAAAGAGAGATGAAGGAAACCAGAGGGAATAAAAAGAATTGGGATGTAGGTCAAATTTTTATTCATTTAGAAAACAACTAGATGTTTGCGGGTGCGGGTTAGGGAGCTCTGATCTAGAATTTTGCGGAATAATTGAAGGTGAGTGTATGGCCATCATAAACGATTAATGCAAGCACTCGATGGCTCTTTCTGTTGTCGAGATGGGTTGGATTAATTAATTTTAGTTAGTTAGTTATTTTATTTAACGTGCTTACTTTACAAACAAAATATTTTGTCGTTTTGAATGTGTGTGGTATCTGTCTGACTATATGATCATGCCATGATTGTGCAAACAGAGAAGTACCTAACGTTATTTGCTGGTATTAAAACAGCAAACCAACAGCAAATAAACCTCGAGGACGTTTAGATGAAGGAAGGATTGTAAAAATAAATACTAGAAATTCGGGTATTAACTCTGCTCTAAATACTAAATGTACACTTCTACTTTTCATGAAGGATAATTGCGAATTCTTTATGCTACACAATGAGACCAGGTTCATTTCCTAATTGAGGAAGCGACACAAAAACTAGGAAAGTAGATTATCTCGCGTGTCATGTCAACTTGAACTGTTTTCGTGAGCACCCTGCCTCATTGCTATGCTCCAGACGGACAATTTCTGAGAAAGAAGGTTATGCTCTTAGGTAAAAAGGTAAATAAATGTATGGCACTTTTATGTTGTACGCATAATTATGTACACATCTTCCTTGATTATGTAACACTAGTTTTCGAAGCCATGCACTTTTAAATACCTTTCAAATACATGTTTACTCACAACATGAGCATATTGACGAAAAAGGAATAGTGGGTTAAGGAGATATATTACAAGTATTTCACTACTCACTACTCCCGACCCAGTTGTTGTGGAGTAAAGCAGTTAGCAACCAAACTGCTTCCCATCACAAACGCCATGACTTAAACTAAGAGTTACCTTTTTCCTGAGAGTATTCTTTAAAACGTATCGTCGCAGTTGGAGCAACCGACTTGGTTATGGTTTGGTTGAAAGATTGAGTATAAACGTGGTCTAATTTAAAGCATATATGTATTTAATACCAAAAGATCTCAGCTTGCACGTTTGCGTTTGTACGGCCTTGTCTGTAAGTGAAGGATGAAAAGGCAGAAGTGGAGAGAGACGAGAGGAAGCACTTTTTCAACCTTTTTACCATAATCGCCAACTATACCACTCAACTACTTTACTTCCATTATCATCATTCCTTCCTTGCACATTCACTATGTATACTGGAGAACTGGAGACTACAAGATCGAATATAAAGTAAACATGATGTTAAGCAATACAACAAAGTAACTAACTTACAATGTGTGTATGTCTACCAAAAAAGGTAGCTGCCCCAAATATCCCTGTTGGAATATAATGTCGCTCTTTGACACTGGGTTACTTCGCTAGACTCTGATTTTACTCTGAATCCAATGTGCAGATGACCCCTAAGGTGGAAAAAACTCTGAATGTTGACGGAAAAGGAAAGGAATTCTTCAGGTTCTCCATTTCCTCATTTTTCGATGCTACACATAAAATAAACCCATATCGACTCAATTTATTGAGAAAGGGAATACATTAAAAGTACAAACTAGGCATTATGATTTCTACAACATGTTTGAGCCCATGATTATCTTATGATATACGCGGTACAGATGCCCACAAGGAAATGCATTTTTGAAGGGAGAGACACATAATCCATTTACTCGTATCAGTATCTTTATGTCTCGATGGTCTCTAAGAATCTCTTAATTGTTGATGATACGCCCCCTGAAAAGCACATTTGAGTCACATCTCTGTCGTCGCCCTTCAGGAAAAACTATGTGTGGTTGATTTATAAGTAATGTAAGGTGCCTCCAAAGCTTTTTTTGTCAATTTTTGCTCCCTCAATATGTGCGTGAGTCTAAAAAGAAGAGAGAACATATTATCTTTCATTTCTCTATAATGAACTCTATAATACGGGGATAGTGGGCTACTAAGGCATATTTGGACAGGAGTCTTCATGCACCGTCACATTTCATGGGGGATTATATTATTGTGACGCCATGTGTCCACGCATGCATACACAAAATGCCAACAACCTCAACGAAAGGTGTGTGGTGTGTGCATGTGCTCTGATGAAATTACAGGACAGGAGTAAGAATCACTGCTAAAAGCATTCAATAAAAAGCAATTTTTTCACCACGTCCTTCAACAAAGCCACACATGTTTTGGTGTTCCTATATACGCGTACTCTGAATCATGATGATTCCCTGTGGTATGTGAAGATGCGTTGCTCTATCTACCTGTTAAACATTTATTGCCGTTTCACATGTACATATACAAAAATCTGAATCATCAAAATAATAATAACAATGTCTTCGGTGATGAGATCTTTAATGTGCGACAATGGCTGTAGTACTAAACAAACACGTCTTCACTTTCATTCGAGAGTAACCATCCTCTCTCTGACTGCATGGTGCTGATGTAGCAGAAATAGTAATAAACAAAGCTGACAACTAATTCTGCATACAAGAAAGCATGTTCACTTTTAATTTTAGATGGAGTACTCAATGTATGCATACCTTGGATGCGTAACGAAATTATTACACATCGCCGCTCTACCCTTTTGTAAATCTTGTGGAATTTCACATAGTTTTGAATTCATGACCGTACGAAAATTGTCAAAAACCAAGTGTATACACGGATTCATCAATATGTCCACAATGAAAGAAAAAATAGAATAATTTCGTGAAACATGTACACTACACTAATCCACTAATCTTGAAAAAGACCGGTATACATAGTACATGCGTTTTAAATAAGTTTTACGGTTATGATTTGCAAAAGATCTTTTAGTTGTACGCAAACATAATATCGAGTACGTGTATTTTTGTAAGTTTAGAATATGAACCCTATAACGGTCACAGGAAAATGCATTTAACAGACCGCAGACCATTAGCCTTCGTGCTCAGGAAAAGTGATACAAAATGGTGGCGTGTATGCACATATGCACAATATTTAAGCAAAAAAATCAGCTAATAATAACAACACACAGAGCAGAGCAGCCAATATTACTGCTCTATGATCATGCACATCCCCTCTAAAATAAGTTTTCACAGAAGACATGATGCGCCTCTGATGATCATGACGATCATCAAATCTTCTGTTGTTGATGATAATGTCGACGATGATCTATCTCATTGTTGTAAACATTAGCAGAGAAATAAAAAGACTCACTAATGAAATAACAAGGAGATGGTAAGTATGTATTTTACCAACAACATGCCCGTGTTTTGAGGGCGGATAAAATCTTTAATAGTAATCTAAAAAGTAAAGCAAATTTGGAAGGATCTCATCACGGGAATGAAAAGTAAAAAGTAGAAGTGCTCTATCAGCAGCATGTACATGTGCGATTCTTCTCTTTAGAACAACATCCTTGCAAGGAGTAAAGGAAATCAAATGAATGACAGTAGCATCAACAATAACAAAAAGGAGATTCGAAAAGTGAGAGAGAAGAATAAGGCGAGATTTTCACCGTAACTGATTCCATTGTCTGAATGTTCCTGCTTCATTATGCTGCTTCACTAGGCATACAGGCCACCAGGTACAAAATGCGTACCTAGAGGCTTTTCTTCCAAATCCTTTTGCTTTTTAGTGAATGACGGTGCACTTGAGAGTTGGAGAATTCCTTTTTCTGCGCAAAAAACCTTTAATGTCATTGTAAAAAATCTATTATCTACCCTGAACTTGAGAGGAGGGAGAAGTGTGGCAATCGGAAAATATTTTTTATGAGAATAATGTTCACAAAGGTTCCCCCTCAATGTATTGCAATTGAGTGTTTGACATCATCAGCATTCAGCAGCACCTTATCATACCACTTCCAGAAAGCAGCTTTTAAGGTATACTGCAGAAAATATAATGTGTTGTTGGGCTTCACTCAAGATCATTTCGTGCTGGTAAACAGAACACAGAAGAAGCTATTTGAGTGCTTCACCAAGACAAATCATCATCTGCATAGTAGATTCACATTCATCCAATGGAAGCAACGAGACAAATTAATAGCTTGTTTCCCATATCGTCGAGGGATTTTCTGGTGAGTGGTTGTGTGTTCTACTGCATAAACAACAACGTGCTCAAAGCAAATGCGAAACGATTGCATTGTAAGATGAAGTTGAGATATGATGAGGCGAAGTGATGTACAAAATAAAGTGGGATCTTTGGAGGAAAATGTTCATACCAACTAGGACCACGTTTATCCTTTTGTTACAACTGGGTAGCCCATTAGCCTGTTGAGCATTAGTCAGTTTTTCTGGAAGGGTGTTGTAGGAAACGGTAACAGGGTTAGTGCTTATATATGTAGGCATAAACACACATGCCACCCCACTAAATAGATGAGAGCTCAATTGAGTTTACGTGCTTGCTTCCTCTTGTCTTGGACAAAGAGGAAGAGAGACGATGACAAAAACGGGGAGAGACGGACAGGAAAACGGTACATGGGTTGAGCGAGCAGGGATGTCTCAAGGGAACTATTATGCATACACGGATATACTTCACAGAACACTTACGACAGCTCACAGATGCTTAACCTTTTGCCACAGTGGAGAATATGCAACCCTTTTTTCCTACACAGGGGATTTTGTCACACGAAACGGTAGTTTTTATTAAACACTGACTTCTAATTTTAGGTTTTTCTTTCAAACCAAAGAGTTGGTGATGTCAGGTGAGATAATAATGGACATGTGGGTATATACACCGAATACTTTATAGTGCTGTTCGATGTTCCTGATCTGGAAATTCGTACGGAATAGTTCATTATTTACATAAAGCTGTATATTGATTCCGTGAATGAAGTTGGGTTTACTCTACGTGTCATTCTGATGCTCATCCTCTACTCTCTAAGTATTACATTTTGTCATTTTGCAGTGTGTAAATCTCTGAACGCGACTTCACATTTATGCCAAAGTTGTCGAGACTGTGACAACATTACCTTGTAGGATAACCCCGTCAACATACATCCACAACCTCTCCACTGTTTGTAGGTATATCGTCTGGAAACACACACTGTGTAAAATGAGGAATGCTTTCAACGCAACACCCCCTCACAGAAACTTGGCTGTATATATACTACCTATATTTCCTTTGTAGGTATCCACAACGCAATGACAAGAATGGGAAACCCATCGCATTTCGTTACAATGATACATGAGAAAGTGAATCCTGGAAGGAATCACGTAACTGGATTACGGTCATCTCAGAAATGAAAGTGATCTCAATTTATTTTAGAAGGCGAGAGTGAGATCGACTAGATCTGACTGTCGGAGGGAAGGGGAAACACAAAATGTATACAGGTACACGTACGCCAGTTGGGCTAATTGTAATAAATTGAAAAAGAATTTTTGTCTGCCGACCAGCTTTCATTGTGTAACGTGTGGGTCTCTCTCAAAGAATGCATAAGAAAGTGAATCTAAAAATAAATCGTGTAAAAGAGTAGAGCGCAAACATTACCTCAACAACTTGTTAGATTTGTCCCTCTTTTCATTCCGTCCTTATACGGCTTCTTTGCTAACCCTCTTCTGCATAATACTTTAAGACGGATGAGTGCAATAACAATGTNTCCGTCCTTATACGGCTTCTTTGCTAACCCTCTTCTGCATAATACTTTAAGACGGATGAGTGCAATAACAATGTAATAATAATAATCTTCTTTCTGTTTTTATCAACAACACATGAAAGGATTTCCGAGAAAGTAAAAAATGTGCTTGAGATTCTCCCAGCTACAATGCAAGCTCCGCTCAAAAATCTGAATAAGGAACAGGATGTCTCCGTGTGGATCAAGGACAGCTTGCTTTCAAGAATAACCAGATGTATACAAAATGAAAGGTTGTTATTTTGGGGAGGACTGAAAAATTCACTTACACATTCACACTCACATTCACCCCTACACAAGAAATGTTTATTAAATGTGTATTAAGATTTCGTTAGCACTGTCAGAAATACTTTTTCTTCAGCAAGGGTGTAGTAGGAAAGAAATACCATCATTTTCCAAGTTGTTCAAATTTGCATTGTACTAATTGCCACATTTCAATATCCGGAACATTGCATAACTTGCCAGGGTCATGCGTGGGAGCGGAGAAGGTAAACAACACTTCGAACCAACAGAACACGTGTGAGTTTTCCCTTTCGTTTTTTATCCTCTTTGTACGGTCTTCATTTGTACGGGTTTGTCACATGCATATGAAGTATGTGGACTGTGCACCACCTCTAGTAATGAAATCCGCGTTTGCTTTCCAGGTATTGCTCAAGCGGATGCATGCACACAAAGAAACTAAACCAGAATCAATATAAATCAACAATCAAGGGATCCACGGCCACGGGGGCTCACTCAGAGTTCGCCATCTCAATCAATTTCTGTTTAGCGATAACTTCCCTCAAGTGTACTCAATCAGTAGCGGTGGAAGTTCCTCTGAGCGTTACATATGTATCGATATATCTGGCGTTTTTGTTTCAAGAAAGACGAGAGTAAATCAGTTACTCCAATTCCACGAGAGATGATCAAGGAAATCAAAAAGGACGGGAAGGCCAGGAAAAATCCTTTATTTACTCGTGCTCCTCACCTGGTCGTCAACAATAATTAAGTATTACGTGTGTGTGCATGTGCACTGATTACTGACTGACTGGCTGACAAGGAGACTACTACAGTGTTACGTACAACAGTAGCTAGTTGTCCCACTGCCTATCTGTTTCTAGATGGATGTTGCTTACGTTAAAACGAGTGACTTGAGAGCCTTTAACAACCCCAAGACCACGACAAAGTAAAGACTACTAAGCTTACACACACGAAGCAAAAATCTTATTTTTTCACGCAGTCTATCCCATACACTAATACATAGTATAAAAGGAAAATTTATCGTAAAGTGTCTTCGCTTCGCTCAAAGGTAAACTAGAGGGTTTGAATGTGTACCTGTGCGAGAGCATGCAAAGAGTTCACCTTCTCCGTCAGCTATAGAGTTATATACTACTGTAAATACGTACGCAAATCAGCCTGTTTACAGACGGTGGGCCCTGTGTTTTCAAAGTAAGTAACAGTATATTAAGGACTAAGGTGTCGATCCTTCCTCTCCGGTTGAAAAATAATAGGAATAGGTATTTAGCATCATATAAGAATTCTATTGTGCCTAGATATCTCGTAGTCGCATTTATATGCAATCCAAATGCAACTTCTCCGCTCTGGCAAGGTAAAGGAAGGACGCAGGGCAAAGTAGGCATATTACAATTTCACGTAATGCAACGCTAACGCATAAACACGTAAACGTGATCTGTAATATATTAGGGAACCTATAGAGATATAAAATGTTGCATTCTTTTGCATTCGTTTAAGTACACATGTTTACATCCATTCGTGCCATGCCATTTCCACGTTCATTTTTTCTCCTATTGCGTTGCATTCTCGTGCGTTTTTCTTATTACATCTTGCAGACGTTGTGGGGTGTAAAAGGCAAGATCGAAACATTTTCCAACTGTTCGACAAATCACTCTGGGTAAGTATTTACTGGTGCTGTTTTCCATTGCTTGTTTGGTGTTTACCACTAAGAAAACAACTTCCTCTTGAGGTAGAGGTACATAATATGGAGGTAGAAACAGTAACCAAAATGGTGCTTCGTATCATAATATATTGGAATATAATAAGATGAGTGCTCATTACAATGTTCGCATGGGATCTTGCTTGCTGACGAGACTCAGGAAAAAAACTCTCACTGCAACCCACGAATATTTATATTTGTAGAAATGGATGTGATGTGATTGTGGGTAAATGTTATGCGCTTGAAAATTCATAGATGAAGTATATCCGTCTTCCACTTGCTATTTCAAAAACTTTACTTGATAAAGCCGTCATAATAGCATGCGTAATTCTTAAAGTGTACAGTAATACTTTGTGCAGACTGAGAAAGAAGCCAGCATGTACTTACTTACTCTCAAAAGTCCCATGTACAAGTACAGTGTAATGCATAAGTGCATCCTGTACGTTACGGATGCAGTTCCATTTTGTGTATAAAAAAGTCGTTTTCTATTGATAGTAAAAGTGGTTGAAGGCAGTGGGGATTTGGGTGAATGTGAATTAGAAATTAGACACATTTCAGATTTAACTTGATGAATATAAGAGGATACACCCGTAAGTGATATGAAAATTTGCTGCTGCGTACCTATATACCTATCCCTTTTTGTGTGAAGTCAGTTAATCGTAACAATGACAGTTGAGAAAATACATGGGGCACAGTGCATAACTATATGTTTACCTGCGTAATATTCGCACTCAACAATAAATACTACAAGAGATCATTATAATGCATAAATGGGAAGAAATTATATGAGAAATAACTATTATTTTGTGTATTAGACCTCTCAAGAAAGCATATGCATGTAATTATTTGTACGTCTTCGGCGAGGAAAGGATAAACTGAAACACAAACTTCATAACATATTGGAATAATCTATCATTTTGGAAGATTCACACTTGCACAGGATCGATTGCGAGATTTCATTTTAACTATATGGACTTCATTCAAAGCTCCACTGGCGAGAAAAGAATTACGATAAATAAAAAACAACACTCGAGTAACAACTTTTCCTACTATCATATCATCCCCTGCTTGTTACGTATTACCTACTATTACGTATTTTGCGGATTAACAATTAGATATGTTGATTCTCATCATTAGCACATGGGCTTCGCTTGAGGCAGTGTACATTTAATATTACTTACAGCAGCAAAAGTGGTGGTTTACGTAGTATTTATGATTGCCAAAGCGGACCATTTAGTGAGTCAGTAGTTACATTTTATATAACCACTAACCTTATAATATCGACTTGCTATACTGGTATGTCCACTGCGTAGAACAAAAACTGTGCGGTTTAACTAACTAATCGAATAAAATATTAAACAGCATTATTTTAAATGTGGACATAACAAAGCAAAAGCAAGTAATAGCCAGTAACAGTTATATGATGGCTACTCCTACTTGAGCAGAGGTTGCAAGTTTCAAGTTATAAGGTACATAATATACGGTATTAATGGGATATATTGAGTGTAGACCATATACTTACACATACATTCACACGAACCCTCCAGCAAAAACTTTCACTTTGACGTTCATTCTTCTCGATATACATGTATTTCGTATTTGAGTTAGTAAGACAAGACAGTGCTCTATGTACAAATAGCTGTGCATATATACTCACGCACGCACTATGATTTGCTTGTTGCAGGATGAGGGAAATGAATATGCACATAATAGAAACATGCCTATATCGTAATGAATATGCTTGTACGCTTTGCTTTTGCTCTGCATACTCTGCATATCGTACTCGGTAGTGCAGATATTCGGAAGAAATAGTGGTTTGCGCTGCTTCTACCGGCAATGTTTTGTAGGGCTTATATTGGGAAGTACGTGCAATGTACACATCCAAGAGCAAATCTTGTTGAAGTGCTCACCTTATTTCACTCACTTACGATCAGTCTTGCACGGGTTGAGTGTGTGTGCACTCTGCTCTACAAGGAAGGGGAGCTATAGAGCTCGTAAGTCGTCTGCAACAGACAAGAAGCCGTTTTCTCACATCACATCTCAACGTCGCGTTTATACAGGTACCTAAAATGTTATAGGATCTTTTGGAAAGAGCTAGTTAACTGAACATATTACATAAGCAATAAAAGATAGGAAACGATTCTAGTCTCAAAACCAATGAGCAGAACTAACTTTGGCAGGCTGAGCTTATTTCCTAAAGTCATTTTGATATATATCCCTGCTAAGAAAACAAAACTACCGAATAGGAAAAGAACAGTCGAAGTGGTTTCAAAGAGAAGAGAAAGACGAAAAATTTATATGTACAAGTGTACACGGATCAATGTAGAATGTAGCAGAGTGGAGACAAAATTGAGGTGTTTTATCTTTAATGTGTATGTAATGTCCACGAGTTTACTAAAGGTACTAGCTTAACAAGAACTAATCTCACACGAGCAAAAGTCGAGATGTTTTTTCAACATCAGTCCAGAGGTCACAGACGAGACTGACAGATGACAAGATGCATTCTGATCTGATTGAATTTGAAAATAAAGGATTGTACTATCTGGCTTCGGTTCAAAAGGCATTTTGAAAAATAATGAATGATATGCACGAGTAAATTCAACCATGAAATGAGATCCAGTCTTGGAATGGATAACATTCCAGATTTGAAATTTTCTTTACATGTACCACTTGAGGAAATGACGAGAATGATGAATTTCACCTTCACCAGAGGACTTCACCGATGAGATGTGATACTCCAAACGAAAAAACCAATTTTTCGAACCTTAAGCAAAAAAGAGGAAAACCATCAAGAGAAAACAAGAACGAAATAATAGGTAATCTCTTTGGAATGAGATTTTTTGTCTAATTTACCTCAGTAAATGTACAACACTACAGGCAAGCTACTAATGCATCGCTACAGATTACTGACTGGGAACAAGATCTTGTGTGTCAGTAAAGAAATGAGGGAAGATGCAATGACCTCTTAATGCACAAAGTTGTTTTGTCCGGATCTCCGGATGTTTTATCTTTCATGCTTTCATACACTTGGTGAATGCTGCAGCTAGTAAGGCCAAGAAACGCAGACTACATGAAACATAATAATATTGCAACTTTGCTTTGTTACATACCGATAATGAGAAATTCCTGCTTCGCATTTCTCTCTACACTCACTCCACTCGGACTCGTCTTACGAAAAAACGAGGTGTGATTGACCAGCACAGCATTATCTTTACATTTTTACTGGAGTTTTGCATGCTTGTTGCAATTTTTCCGTTTTGTCTTGAAGCATTATTCCCCCATTCCGCTTACGATTATATGAGCGACCTTGGAATTCCTACCAAGTTGCCCGGGATTTCTATATCGTGTTGTGAATATATATCACTTTTACAATGACTTGGTGCAATTCCTATCCCTGTGTAGAACGATTGATCAAAAGTAAATATTGGTTACTATTTGGGTACAACAGTAGTTTCGTTCGGTCTTGTTGTCATTAAACGTTAATCATTTCTTTACTCTACAGGACAATTATGATCTTTAAAAAGAAGTCAAGAAGCTCATTCTTAGCCTAATTTTCTGAACATACCCACTTTACGAAACCTCTTTCCTAGTACGTAACTCTCAGTTGCCCATCCACTTTAAATTTCATCTGTTGAAGGGAATGCTATTACGAGTGTAAGGAGAAATTATGAAATATTATAATAATATGAAAGACTCACTTTCATTGTAGAGTGGCAACTGCTTGTTTTTCTACCACAGCAAAGTTCAAATTGTTTAGTTGTCTGTATTAAGCATTCGAAATTCTATACGACAAAGAGGAGAAGGGTTTCCGCTTTGTAGTACCGATGATTACAGCCAATGTACACCTTTTTGACGATTCGATTGTCTGCTTTATGATCATATTCCCCAAGAAGAGGAACCGACTTACTATGCATGCAGGAACAAAGGTATGCTAATTTCTCATGAAATTCGCACATCCTCTCTCCTTACTCACGTAACTTGAAGCGAAATACATGCTTGAATGAGATATAGCAGCAGGCTGAGATGGGAAGGTTGTGCAAAGAGGGGACAGGTGAATGAGTAGATGAATTAAGACAGGAAGGAAAAGCTCTCAAAGTGGTTTTAAGCTCTCAGTTGATGTTTATTTGGTTTCATATGTACATTTCGCTTTGACACACTTTTTCAAACTATTTCTCATACATCACTAAAGGGATTCTCAAGTACGCATTTAATCAACGTAACAATATAAATTGTGGGAGCCTATATAATTTGTGGTATATACCCAGTTTAGAATATGATTATGGTTGAAATACACTTGTAAACGGCGTGTTACCTGTTATCGCTTAAGTAATCATTAATCAGTAAATAAGCAGCGACGGAGGTGGCACTACACAATGAATTACTTTTGACATGTATAAATACCTAAGGACTCATACAGCCGTATTATGAGTACTGTAATAATATGTACTCGCATAATGGCTTTTATTATGGCATTGTGAAAATGAAGATAACTTTCCAAAAGTGACTGTCAACTACATGCATACGTAACACATTCTGGCTGGTGACTGGCGATGATGAGAACTTTGTTCAAATAAGTGATATCTCCTATGTGCCGTACCATCACTGATGAGTAATTAGTAGAAAACGAAATGCTACGAGTTACGTATGATGTGCCTATTATGCATTTATGATGTATCCCAGTTTCCCCTTTGCTTCGATCGAGGTGTTGGGAGCGGATCGCAATTTATTCAAGCGAAAAGGACAAATAATGTTGGATGTGAATTACTAATTGCTAATGAGGTCACTAGAAAAAAGGAAATTGAAAATAAAACACATTATGTATTTAAGTTACGCACCTCCTAGTTATACAAAGCGAACCCATTAATACGTAAAACTCCCATTTTCATGTTTTAAACAAGAGGAGATGACGATAGCACCAGGATTTCTCTGTAAGTAACGCAATGTAAATACAAAAAAATACATACCTACTGCTTGAATCGTGATCGTGATGGCATCACCGTCAGACCTGATTTATTCTTGGTTACAATTCTCGTAAACGCTCGCGCATAAATTGAAGCCTTCTTGAAACATGGAAAAAGAGTGGCACAGTTTGACATCATGGACGAGATGACATGTCAAATGTGATACTGATACTGCAGGATACTGCCTGACTAATCAAGTTTCAAAAAAGCTTTGAACATGGCTGCACAATGACAGTTGAGGGAAGCTGCAGCTTGTTGCATTTTATAACTACCAATTATAACTATTCTATCGTTGCACCCAACAGACAAAACTTCGCATCATTTCTAGCATGTATGACAGAAGTTTGCTATGAGTGGATTCACGTGTTATTAACACCGTTCGTGACATACCTGAGATCATTTGAGACATTACGTAATGTTTTAAAAACAAAGCTATTTACCAAAGTCGGGTCGGCAGTAAATAATTTCCGCGTCTGCCATAAGTCTCCTCATCATTACGTTGGTAGATAATATGTCGATTGCGATAACAGTTCTTGTTTTTACCTACTATCACGCGAGTTACGAAATTTCCGGTTGAATAAGAGGAGGCCGACTGACGATGAGGCATTCTATTGCAGCTTGTTTCCTGTTAAAATAGCCTCTTTCTTTAGATTGTAATCATGTGAGAGAAGCTTAACCCATTGGTAATCCAGAGGTAAATGAAGCTTGGTTATCATGAGAAAAAGTTGGATTGCTCAATACAGCATAATTCACAAGGTAGAAGCGACTAGACAGATTTTTTCAATATTTTGAATCGTGTAATGTAAATGGTTATGTCAATCATAACAAAAGTGAGTGTTTTAAAATCAATTATTCATTTCTGGCTGATTTTTTTTAGATTCATGAGTGGGTAAGTTTTCAGAATGTTGCAATACATGTTATTCAACATACCGGGCGCGTGCCTTTTCCACATGTTGATACAATAAAACACACAAATGATAAGATGGGAACAGAGGATGTTCACCTGATTAAAATGGAATGGGAGCAACATGTATTTGAATTTGTAATTAGTGAAGTATATTGAATGGTAAAAAACCAGGAAGCGCATAAATGTGATGTAATCGCAATCTCCAATTTAACACTTAATTCTAGGAATAGTGAGCCGACCGCTTCCGGAAATAAAATAAACTGGCAAACTGTGGATAACAACAAATGAATAGGTTAGGGTAGGTTAGACTTTATTTAAGTGTTAATTAAACTCAGCTGCACAACGTAGCTAATCAATTTGTCAAGCGAAATTCGAAACTCGAAACCCATATTAATAAGATTGTACAAAATACAAATTAAATTTTGCTTATAAAGTCGAAAATGAGATTTGCTCCAGAGATGGTTAATGCTAGTTCATTTTATGCCATTCAATGTGATATTGCTATAATGTGTGACTTGCTTGCTAAAGTCAACAATTCAGCATTTATTTTACAAATATTATGACCTTTGAGCTAAATAGAATAAGATTACTCTCAATTATATTGAAAGGCACTCATCAAAAAAGAGAAACCTGCCACATAATGTTAAACATGGTCATTATGAGATTATGAGTATGAGTAATATATAGCAATATGATGGATGAATAACATTTGACTTTGTTTATATCGAATGTTCAGCTTAAACTCGACCAAGTTATATAAGAGCCAAATTGCAGAGAATTTTCTTACATAATAGCAAAAACCACGCATAATATATCATTACAAAGACTACTGCAAGAGAAACGGAAGATTGAATTATATAAAAACGAAATTTCAAGCAACAAAAGGGCAAATAATGCACCCTGCCATCATCGACTAGTATTAAAGTGTGTTGCGTGTCCGTGTGTTTTTCCAATGTTTTTCCATGTCCTCAATCAGAGCTGTTCTTTGTATTCCGTATGTGAATGCAATGTAACATGTCCAAGTGTAGCTAAATATTAGTGTCAAAATGTGTCCTGATGAAAACATACATAAATGATTAATTTTATGGCTATTTGAGGTTGATGAATATTTTAATAGTTCAAGCTTTCGTACAGTAATCCTTGGACATTTTCAGGATCAACGTTTGAAACAAACATTCTGACCATTATTATGTCGAGTGCAAAATGTGCTCTAGTTAAACCATCAAAGTGATAAGAGGCCAAGCAAAAGTACTGATGATATGACTCCTGAATTTTTTGAAACCCTTGCGGCTAACAATAATAATCATAATGATACTGATAAGTAACGTCTGAATTACGATTACGCAGGTGCATGAGAATTCATAAGTGGTTTCAACGGTACCCAAACACACTTGAACTCCGAATTATTGCCTTCCGCAAATGTACACCCAATACTTTTATGCTAGTGTTAGTACTGGTCCGATCATCTAGTCCATTTTGTTCTATGACTTTTCACATATTGTTAAAGATGCACTTTCCATATTTCTAAGATTGTTTTTGTCAATAGAGAACATAAAACACGAGGGACAGAGAGTAATTTTTTGAAACCCTTGCGGCTAACAATAATAATTATAATGATACTGATAAGTAACACAAAAAACGTCTGAATTACGATTACGCAGGTGCATGAGAATTCATAAGTGGTTTCAACGGTACCCAAACACACTTGAACTCCGAATTATTGCCTTGCGCAAATGTACACGCAATACTTTTATGCTAGTGTTAGTACTGGTCCGATCATCTAGTCCATTTTGCTCTATGACTTTTTCACATATTGTTAAAGATGCACTTTCCATATTTCTAAGATTGTTTTTGTCAATAGAGAACATAAAACACGAGGGACAGAGAGAGACACGTCTGACAGGTACGTTGTACAGCTGTAAAAAAATCGACAAGCCACTTTCCCTGATTAAGTAATATCCTTCATACTTAATGCCAGTAAATTGTGACTCAATTTGGTTATGCTTTTTCATACATCAACTGGCAATTTCTTCCGCTTTTATTTGAGTGATATACCACAAACCAATTACCATTTGGAGTACGGTGTCCTGCAGGGGAGATTTTTATACAGTTATTGCCTCATATGAGATACTGGTAATCCCAACGGTGACTCAAAAGTTTTCTAAAATAGAAAATTTTGTGTTCTGTCAACATAGCCGCAAAATATCATATATTCATATTGCAAACATAACATCTACGTCTTTCCATATCTTGAATGCGTCTATTATGCAATCATGCGAGTAGAAACACTTGTAAATTTTTTTCACGGGTGACGCTATCGCCGCCGCAAGTTTTGATACCGGTAGTGCTTTAACCTTTAGTCTTGTCCTTTTAATCGAATATTATCTGAAGTACAGAATTTTTCTACATAAAATTCATAATCCTTACAAAAATCTCTCTTGTGCACCCAAACCCAAAATACAAGGTAGGTTCACATACATGATGGTCGTATTACCATTACTACCACCACACCCATGCCATTTACATTCGGTAAGTAATACTACATGAATGAAATTTCTAAAACTCTACAGTCTCTCTATCAAGGAGGAGAGGCAGGCACAAGTTCATAGATGTAATAATAATAGATATGCAGTGATGTTTATTTAGGAGAGACAGTAAAACTTGCAATAAGCCTCAAACATTCTATTTTATACCAATGAACTTCACACTGCGCTGCCTTTCAAACAATAGTGATAATTTCAAGTTCAAAATCAGCAACTAAATCAAAAAATCTTGTTCAAAATGTAATGTTATCTACATTCTACATTTACATTATTGTATTGTATTGCTGCAGGATTACAATGTCTACCAAATTCATTGCAAGTCCTTTTTTGCTCAGTGACCATTACAGAATAAGGTAATTGGAATTATTTAAAACAGGGTAATTAATAATAGGTAATTACAATTACATTACGCGACAAACTAATTATCTGGAAGAGTGCCAGTGATCATTCAGTTTTTTTTAGAAATTCTTCGTCTTTCACATGACACGTATTATCCAACATTATAAGAGAGAGGGAGGAAGTGAATGGATCAAAAAATGATGTTGATGCTCATATAGTACCTTATAAATATCTTATTAGGTAATAAAAACTATCGAAATCGATCGCTAGCAATCAGGAAGTTTGACGCGACGCCTGAGTTACTCTATGTTCAAGTCGTTAGTGACCAAGACCAGCCAGAGAAATTTCAATTTCCACAAAATGACTTTTCCTGTATTGTAGTTTGCGAAACGTACCATCTTACTATTACTATTACAGATGCGGAAGTGAGTTATATGCATATAGAGATTTTTCTCTTCTAGGATGACAATTTTGCCTACTAATGTCATGAATCATGATATTGCCATTGATTTCTTCTTATTTTGTAACTCTTAACTGGTTACATATTATTATGCAGGGTGCGTATTATGAACGCGTATACGTTCGCCGACGCCGACAGGGACGTGTTTCCGCTAGTAGCCAAACCATATGTTTAAAAATCGATGAGGATAAATACACTCAAACTCGTAGGACCTGCTCGAATATGTCAGCATTTTAATGTACAGAAAGCTACCGTTCATTTTCTAATCACGAAATGGTAGAGTTGAGGAGAACGTGTGGTGGCAGTACGAGCTCTACAAATTTCATCAATTAACTGTCAACAAGTAGGAAAACCGTGATACGACAGAAGCTTTAATCATATTTTATTCTATATCCTCTTCCGTTCTCGTACTTCCTGAAACACTACGTTTTCGTTAAGGTTGCAAATTTCAAAGTGCAATGTCGTTGCAACCAAATCTTCGCAAGTGATTCGCGAGTACAGTGATTTATATATAATGCACATACACATTTTATGGATATTGTGGCTTTAGAATACTTGAATGCCTTCCTCGACACGGATATTTGGACTGAATTGATTGAGATAATTTACGAAATTATAAATTTATGAGATCTGCTGACGATCAGCAAACCTCCATCAGCATAAAATTCAGCATAAGCATCAGCTTTCAGCGATCAATTAAATTATATAAATTCAGTTAGTAGGGAAAGTATGGATCAGTGCTGTTTAAACTAAAATTTGTTCAATATATTAAAGGCATATTACTGAACAACAATAACTGTCATACCATTTGTTTTACAATTGTCAAATGCTACAAATGTTCGGTGTACCTCATTTTATCTGTCATATCCTCATATGCATATATTAGCAAAATCTGAAATATTCGTCTGTTTGTATGGATAGCTTTCCTTCGTCAAAAAGTCTCATTTATAAAGTGATGATTGATACTTTTCCTTACTGCATCTGCACCACATATTATATCTCTCGCAAATAAAACTCAGGCAATATGACACAAAAGTGCACTTGTACTCTAAACTCATGTATTCTTTACACAATCGTTTTACTGTGCAGAGAGGGCTAGCAGGCCAGCACACTACTAACTAGCTCTACGGATTTTACAACCTCGCTCGCAATCTTGTAACCACAAGCACATCGCATTTTCGGCTTGGAGTGGCAAATATCGCAAACATGACAGTTATCAT
>JAANSN010003058.1:0-20495 GCA_036850665.1 Dicranocentrus wangi | reverse complement strand
CAGAATGTGAAGTGAAAAGTAAGGGAAAGATAACATTTTCCGTCACATCTGCATTTATGTTTATTATGAGGGCGACAGAGCTTATTTATTTCACGTTATTATTATAACATTAAACGTTTTCAAGTTTTCCGCAGCTTAAATATAATTCATTAATTTTCAAAATGTTTTAACAAAGGTGAGAAAGACCTCGGAGGAAAATGGGAACCAACTTAAATTATTTAAATAAAAACCATGAATTTTAACCAATACAAATGGCTACAGAAATGCAGATGCTATAATATTAAAAAATACTGTCACATTTTTTAATTTTTAAACATTTTTACGAAATATACTAACATGCAACCTTAAAAATTGGTTTTCATCAAATCAGTTCAGAGTACAATAGATAGATCGCGAAAATGCCCCAAACTTACAGGGCCAAAAATGACCTATGAATATATTTTTAGTTATTAATAATAAACGGTATTTTTTAGGTTTAAAATTAGATTTGAAATGGTTATTAACTTCAGTGGTACGATATCGTATCGAGCGTGGTATATTTTATCCATTTTAACCGTGACCTTCTTTGAAGTTCTACCAAAATTCATGCCATGCTTCACCTATTATATATGCACCGCACACCAGCACCCCGCAGCAGCGTATATGCTGCGGGGTGCATTCCCTTGCACCATGCATATTTCGGAAACTTTGAGCCAATATTTTAAGTAGTTCCCGTGGCCGTTGAAGGCTAAAAATTTGTATGAAGCTTATTCATATAGTGGTAATACTATGTGGAAAATTTCAGCCGGATCAGAGTTGGTCAGTTTTGGCTATTTTACTTGTCAGTACAAAGGCTTATAATATTGTGATTGTAGCTCTGAGTTGAAATGAGACACGTATCACACAAGCGGTGTTGTATGGGAATGCAAAATATTTTGAAGTATATAGGTCAGAGTTCGATAGCGAAACAGAGAAATGTACTCGTTGACAGGAGAGATTTCTAATGTACTTGGCTTGGTGATGTACTATTTTAGTGTCGATTTTCTGTTCTGGGAAGTTAAACTGGTAAAGATGATTTCAACGAGGTCATTTTACACGGTGCGGGCAAAGAATTAGATGAAGTCACATTTGATTGAAGAGTTATTTTCGTTTCATACGCTTCCTCATGAAACCTTATTTTTGTGCTTATCTAGATAGTCGAAGAAGAATTGTAATGAAGTGGTTAAATGGTGAAATATATTTTTATTTGGGTGTAAACGTGTGGAAGAGTCACAGTTTTTCTAGGTTACATAATTTTTTAGACAGGCTCAAGCATCTGGTAACACCAAAATCAACTAATCGCATAGTCGAACATTTAATAGTTAGGCTTTCCCCTTTTATGGCTTGCCTTCTTCTTTTGGTGCGCCGATGCTGCCATGATTGACTCCAGTCGATAGTGAGGAACTTTTGGATCAAAAGTATTTACAGACATTGTGCAGTTAGCCTCGTCAGAACCTATGGGATTAAACATTTAAGTACAATCGCACTATCTTCATTTAAAATCAAATGCCCTCAGGTAATTTCGAGGTTAGCATACCGTCTGGACAATCCCAAATGCCATCCTCGTCACAAATGTATTCCGGTGGAATACCTGAAAATGGAATACAATTTTCATGTTCAGAGGTCCATTTTGATGACCATAATTTTTATAAGGACACGGGTATAGAATAGTTTTGTGCTTACATGCTCCCGGCGTTTGTGAACCTGGTGTTTGTGGGCATCGGATCTCATTGTCCTGGCAAGGGCATGCCTATCAAAGTTTTGCCAAATTATTAATAGGTACAGTAATATTTTACGCTATATTGTAAATTTTATAAAAAAGAGTTCCTTACTAATTCACTTTCATCGCTCCAATCACCACAGTCATTGTCACCTGAAAGTTTGAAAAGAAACCGTAAGAGCTACGTGTAAATGATGGTGTGACATGCTCAACATGTTTGAGAAGTGTGTTGTACACTTACCATCACAAACCCAACCTTGGCTAATACAGCGGCCATCAGGGCAAACATACTAGAATTTGAAGCAAATGATTTGAAACTGAGTTTAGAAATCGCTGTTTCATATTTTACGATAACTTACTCCTGGGCATGGAGTCGTTGAAGTTGTAGCACATCCTTGCTCGTCACTCATGTCCCCACAGTCATTATATCCTATTTTGAAACGAAGGTTAAAGCAGGATAATATTTATATGTTGATAATGTATTATAGCTTCTACTTTGGAGTAATGCAAATTACCGTCACAAATCCAACTACTTGGAATACAGAGTCCAGTGATTGGACAGGTAAACTGTCAATGGAACAAACATTAATGTATAGAAATACTTTTTTCTCAACCTTTGTCATTTTCAGCGGTAAAAGTGTGAAAGTAATTTACCCCATCATCACAAGGACAACCTTGCTCATCCTCGTAATTGCCGCAGTCATTATCGCCTATATGAAACGAAAAGATTTTATTAAATTCAATTCTTTAATGCATTAAATTTGCATAAAGTAAAATTTGGTTCACATGTACTCACCATCGCAAATGTAACTTTCAGGAATGCAGATACCCGAGTCTTCGCATACCAGCTACAAAAGTTTATTACAGATTACATTCGAATGGCACTTTTTTTTATAAACTATGCTCTTATAGATCTACTGGCATTTTTTAAATAGTAAATATAGATCTATTGGCGTTACATAGTAGAACAAATGTCACAAAAACTAACCCCGGGGCACTCTGTAGTTGTTGTAGAGGGACAGTCTACTTCATCAGATCCTCCAAGACAGTCAGCGATTCCGTCGCATACCTGAAATGGGTTTATAAAAATAAATGACAAGTTTTATGAAGTATAATCTTTTGCAGAATTTTGAAAACAAACTATTTAGCTAAGTACGTCATTTCAAACTACTTGACTTACACGATTTTGTGGAATGCAAACATTGCTAGCCTCGCAAAGGAACTGTACAAATGCAAATATAGAAAAAAAATGTTGTAGTCTTGTAGATGTAACTTTCAGTTTTGAAAAGATTTTGGTATTTTTGTAGAAAGTAATATTTTTACCTCGGTTCCTCCACATTCCTGGGAGTGGGCGAGTCCTGCTACCGCTAATAAGCATAAAAGTAACTTCATTATGAGA
The DNA here is from genome assembly GCA_036850665.1 of Dicranocentrus wangi. NCBI lineage: Eukaryota > Metazoa > Arthropoda > Collembola > Entomobryomorpha > Entomobryidae > Dicranocentrus > Dicranocentrus wangi. The sequence goes on along the minus strand of JAANSN010003058.1, from coordinate 17,358 downwards.
GTTTCGTTCGACGGGTATTGGGAAATTGGAGCACCGTGCAATGTCTGCATAAGAAATCACAAACTAAACAGGAAACCTGTTTATATATGTTGGCTGCAATCAACAGGTAATCTGTTTTAATCGCATGACATGTCGGCTGCCTGCATCCATATGCATTGACATTTTGCTGATTGTGCTGGTTGTAAGGGTCTTATGTTATCATAATAAAATATGGTATCACATCACAGCGTCGGTGAGCATCACCGAGGATAAATATAAAATCCAGAATTTGTTGAGGGGCAGATGTAGATCAGTGAGGTGCGCGCAAATGTAGGTATTGATATTGATAAATTGATACCATCATAGTTCAATTTGTTGGTCAATTGATACAGTAAATAGGGCTGCAAAATAATTGATATTACAACTAATGGATGTTCGGTTATCTTTTTCGCATTAAAAATGGTTCAGGTAGTAGCAATACTTTATGCAAACATGGAACCAACTACGTGACCAACGTGAGCGTTAATTAAGACGCATGCGACCTTGAATATTCCTTCCATTTAGAGGTGATCATAGGTTCAAACTTGAAACCTCATCCTGGAGTTTGTAGGATGTGCAATATGCAAACTGGCAACTGGAGATTTGTTACAAACGGTATTTGTAATCGTGACCACCGTATTGGTAACCTGACAAAATCGGAGAGCGAAGGGGAAAAGGCAGTAGTTCACACTGAAAGTACATATAATAGAGGTCTATCACGTAATTTATTTAATTTTTGTTTTCAAGAGAATATTTAGATGCTAGTTATATGTTCTTGAGGATCCTACTGGTACATCGATAGTATGAATAACTAAAATCTTCGCTTCTTTGTCAGATTAGTAGTGTAAGCATTAATGAGCTATCTGGCAATTAATCTTTCGAATTTTTATTTTTTAAAAAGTTTTTTCATTTGTTTGACAAAAAATATTAATTAAAAGAAGTTAAATGTTAATACTTGGGCTTTTTCACTGGCTTTGTCTTTTTGCTCTTTTGATGCGCCATGATTGATTCAATCCTGTAGTGGGGAACTTTTGGATCAAAAGTATTTACAGACCTTGTGCAGTTAGCCTCGTCAGAACCTATGGGATTCAACATTTGAGTACAATCAGTACTGGCTGAGTTGTTCATTTAAAAACAAGAACATCAAGGTAATCTGCTTGTTCGGATATAATTTCGAGGTTAGCATACCATCTGGACAATCCCAAATGCCATCCTCGTCACAAATGTATTCTGGTGGAATACCTGAAAATGGCATTAAACGAGATTCGTTTTCATTATCGTAATTTTGATACGGATTTGGGAATAGAATAGGTAGTTTAAACATTGTGCTTACAAGCTCCAGGCGCTTCTGAACCTGGTGGTTTTGAGCATCGGATCTCATTGTCCTGGCAAGGGCATGCCTATCAAAGTTTTGCCGAATTATTTATAGGTACCGTAATATTTTACGCTATATTGTAAATTTTATTTTAAAAAAAGTTCCTTACTTCTTCACTTTCATCGCTCCAATCACCGCAGTCGTCGTAACCTGAAAACATGAAAAGAAACAGAAGATGTATAAATAAATGGTGGGGGTGACGTTTGACGTTCAGCATGTTTGAGAAGTGTCTTACACTTACCATCACAAACCCAATCATCTCGAATGCAGTCACCATCAGTACAAACAAACTAGAATTTTAAGAAAGAATAAACATAAGAAAATACTATAAAATTGATTTTATAAATCACTGTTTCATATTTTATAAGACTTACTCCTGAGCATGGAGTAGTTGACGTTGTAGGACATCCTTGCTCGTCACTCATGTCCCCGCAATCATTGTCACCTAAATAATAACTGTCTTTTTTACATTTGCGGCAAACTCAACGTCATACATAACCCTTACAATTTCAATTATGCTTCTTCGAAATGTTCGACTTATATGCTCATGTCGATACTTCTCAGTTATGCATTGTGCGCTGATCATTGGAAAGATTAGAATTACCGTCGCAAATCCAACTGGATGGGATGCAATCTCCATCTGGACACGTAAACTACAATAAAAAATTTGATAGATAGTTTGATAGTAAAAAGATCGTTCTCGCGCTTTAAATTTTAAAAACTTGACAATATGTTTACAAAACTTTCTTAATACCAACTAATGTGACATTTTAATTGTCACTGAATATGTTAGACTTACTCCTGAGCATGGGGTTGTACTGGTTGTAGCGCAACCCTGTTCATCACTATTGTCTCCGCAATCATCATACCCTATTTTTCAACGGTGAACAAAATCCGATCACATCTTCTAACCCATGAGCTTATTGAAGCTGGACTTATACTCATATGTATTGGTTTTTATTAGATAAATTCAAATTACCGTCACAAATCCAACTTGCTGGAATGCACTCGCCACCATTTGAACATACCATCTAAACGATATACGAATAAAGTACTCAAATTGCATTAGATTGCATTGAGCAAACAAAGAGCTAAAACCAATAGCATGTTGTTCCGGAATGAAATGGCAATGAAAAATAAATGTTGCATTAATCACACACCCCAGGACATTCCGTTGTTGTTGTTGAGGGACAGTCTACTTCATCAGATCCACCGAGGCAATCAGCGATTCCATCGCATACCTGGAATTGATAATTACATATTACATGAAGTAGAAAGTTGAGGCAAATTTTTAAAAGATTGAGTAATTTTTATTGTGAGGTATAATTACAGCGTTTAAAAAAAAACTTACCCGATCCCGTGGAATGCAGACATTGCTAGCCTCGCAAAGGAACTATAATGATAGTACATACAATCAAAATCTGTAGAATCATAAGACATTTTAGTATTTTAGAATTTGCAGAAAGCAATATTTACCTCATTTCCTCCACATTCCTGGCCGTACGAGACTCCTACTACAGCTAATAAACACAAAATCAGCTTCATTATGAAGATGTATCTGATTGTAAGTGGACGTAAAGCAGTGTGCAGAGACTGGCTAAGAAATAACAAAAACGTAGAGAATCGGGAGTTGCTTATATACGTTTGAGAAAATCAAATGTCGCATATTTATCCATGCAGTGATGTTGATTTTGATTGTAATTATAAACCTTGGCATAAGAAAAAAATTCTTCATCAAGGATACCAGAGGAAAGTATAAAATCCAAACTTTTCCTGAGAGACCCATATCATGGGCGTATGTAACTGTTTTGCTTTGTTTAATGCATGCCAGAGTTCAATTGTCTATCCAGTGATAATGTAACATAGTATGGAGTCCCGAGTCAGTCCGACAAGATTGATATGCTCGGGTTATCTTAGATATTTTACTTGGCAATCAATTGTACAGCCACAGTTTTTTAATGGGATGTACTACCTGGATCGCTATATTCGTTGATATATTCGAGAAATACGAAGGTAATGATTACATGAAAGCAGTCCATATAGACTCGTGAATTGCGGAGCTTGTAGGTTTTCCGTTACTTCTGTTCTTTCTTTGGTAATGACACACAGAGGGACACAAATCTGATATGAAACCAATTAATCCATTTAAAAAAAACCGTTGAATTTATTTGGTTACAAGTCATTTAATTTTGCATTAAGCAAATTGAGTATCTTATGTTTTCCTCGTTAAATGCTTAAGCATTTTCAAATACTCCTGAGGTTTCTTCATCTCTGGCGCTGTGCTTGTTTGCCCTGATTATCTCAAGTCTACTTAATGAGGAACTTTTGGTTAAAAAACATTACCAAACTACCTATGATAGCTAACTAGTATTTTTTCAAATCGCAAACCCTCTGTCAAGTCATTTAATTTTGCATTAAGCAAATTGAGTATCTTATGTTTTCCTCGTTAAATGCTTAAGCATTTTCAAATACTCCTGAGGTTTCTTCATCTCTGGCGCTGTGCTTGTTTGCCGTGATTGTCTCAAGTCTACTTAATGAGGAACTTTTGGTTAAAAAACATTACCAAACTATGATAGCTAACTAGTATTTTTTCAAATCGCAAACCCTCTGGACCCCAGACCCCAGATCATAGTCACAATTTGTATTCTGATGGAATAAGTGTGAAGAACATTAAAAGTGTATCCATTTCATTCTTGTTGTATGATGAATATACAAACCCCTTCCTACGGCACTTCCAGCTTCCAAGCATACCTACCTATGTAATGTACCTGGTGGTTTTGAGAACTTTACTGGCCTTGGAGAATCGGATCTTATTTTCACCGCCAGGACAAGAATAAAAATCATGAATTGAAAAGATATCTCGGGTATTTAGACAACTTTAAAGCCTTGTTGTGCGCTTCTTCACTTTCATCAATCATTCCAACCATCACACACATTGTCACCTGAATGTGTAAAGTGTAAGGTAAAAATGAAAATATAGTTGTGAGTTATCAGAAGATAAACTTTTTGGATCGGAATTGGTTCGGGGTTGTTATGTACACTTACCACCAACAACCCAGTCATCACTGCTGCAGTCGCCATCAGGAAATGTAAACTGTTGGCTGCCCGTCATATGAAAAGTCTTATATAATACTCTACACCCATAAGTTATACCATCGTTTCAAGCTTAGCTAAGTTAGGTTTACTCCTCATATGCTCATGGAGTAGTCGAAGTGGTTGGTCATTTAGCAAAGCCCTGCTCATCGCTAATAAACATAAAACAACCTCCATCATTCGAATTTTCTTTTAATACCTTGAGATGGTGTCATGTACTTCATCGACCAATAAACTCTTTACAGGGCCAGGGCTTCAAGGAATATGGAACTGTCTGAGATGCTTTCGTTTTATGTTAGCTATACATGTGCGACAGTCGTTGAATGAAGTAGACAATGTTTGTTTGGTTTGTTTGGTTGACTTTTAATTTAATGAGTGCAGAATGTAAGGACCTTGGCATCATAATAATCACTGATCACATGCATAACGCGGAATAAGTATCATATATCTCTACTCGACAAGATTAGACATAAAAAAAACTGTTGAGTTAAGCAGCGATCCATTTATTTGTCCAAGTCCGTTGAAAATGACCTGGTGAACCAATTAAATAATATACGATGACGAATTATTTATGTTCGATGGGTTGTGGATTAACCTCCTTTCTTACTGTATTTTGTTCACTATTTTATTTGTAATCACCGTTGTAAATGTCTAAATGTTGTGATTTTACTGATATAAAATAAATATATATCGATACCGTCACCGTGTCACAAATGAGTAGGCAGTCGAAGAGTCGAGCGAGAACAACTCTTTTTTTTACAAATGCAAAGGCAAGATATATGCAAACGTTATTTAATTGGATGATTATATAATGGCGAAGTGTTTTTAATATTCAGTCAGGATCCTTGTGTTTGCTCACCTACAATTATATGGAACTTACAACGAGGAAATCCCAATAATATTATTGATATGATAATATTGGCTATGTTTGCCTTGCATAAACTGACTTTACACTTCTTTCAATACCGATACGTAGGTTTTTTTCAAATATATTAAATGAGTATACGCAAACCGTTTTTCGGTGTTGCTTTTCCCTCCAGCCAATCTCAGTGTAATACGATTTACTCTACTCTCTCTATCTTCACCAAAGTCATGCCAGTTATGCATGCAGCAGCAGCAAAATACGGACTTTTCCTGTCCTTGTGCAGTTAACCTCGTTGGCAAAATTATCATTTACATAAACTCAAACTGTAGTCTGTTTGTTGAGGTTTGTTTAACAGATTAAGAGCATGTCAATCATCAACTTATTACTGTGATAATTTACCGTCTGGACCTGGACAGTCACCGATACAGTGGTCACCTGGTGGAATGGTATAGAAATGATGATCAACGATCAAACAACAATAATATTATTATGCTTATACTCTAATTACGATGAAAGTATATAAGTAACTATTTAATTAGAATCACATTTGCTGACTGCCGATTATGCATAATACTTATTTAGTACATGCGATTTACAACGAGGAATTCCCAATTTTCTGCATTTGATGATATGCTAACAGTTAACAGCTAATACTTTTTGGTAGTGACAAAAGTGCTTTTCGAATGGCGTTCTTTCTTGTGCCCAGTATTCACAGGATGTTCCCTATTCGCGCGAAGTTTCACCGGGTGATGACTTCTATTGAAGTCCGGGTTTTCAATAGAGTTGGTGCAGTTAACCTCATCAAATCCTGTAACAGAATTGTGAAGTAAAATTAACCGGTATCCATCACTGTTTGCTTAAAAAGCAGATTACTGGATAATAGGCCAATTGTGTTATTTACCATCCGGGCAATCCCAGATACCTTCGTCATCACAAATATACTCAGGTGGAATACCTACATAATAACATGAATAATTGGCGGATAAGCATATATATCAAGCCAATTTTAATAGATGTAAAGAGTACAAAACTGAAAATAATACATCCGCCAGGAAACTCAGAGCCAGGTGGTCTTGGACAACGTATATCACCTTCGGCGCATGGGCAAACCTTGGAGTTTGGAACAAGGAAATTAGATTAATTTTAATGTTTGCGTAATTCGCAATTTCATCCTGTTTATTAATTTACTTACTTCTTCACTCTCATCACTCCAGTCACCACAATCATTATCCCCTGGAGTAATATAAATTCAATTAATCAAGTTAGAGTTGGCAATATTTCATAAAAGCCATCGCCTTTTCATTCAATATTACCGTCGCATAAGAAGCCGGCTGGAATACAGCGACCAGTATTGTTGCAGGCAAACTATACGTATTTTATTCAAATAAGATTTGAGTATTCATAATGCCAAAGCACTTCCGAAAAATGGATTTAATATCTGTTTACATGACACGGGGGTACTGTTGACGGAGTTGTTGACGTTGTTGAGCAGCCTTGCTCATCACTCATGTCTCCACAATCGTCTTCACCTGTTTATATAAAACTAGGTTTAGGGTATCTGTATCTATCAGCAGGCAGAAGGGTTAATTTTAATACAGATTTGAAATATTTTTACCGTCACAATAAAAAGAATCTGGTATGCAGCGACCGCTTGGACATTCAAACTAGGGAGAATTCCCATTCAATTAAACACAAAACTACTAGCATGAAAATCTAAAATAAATCCTATAAATTGTTATTCTTAATATTCTTGGCTGAGCTACGTATTTGGGAAAATAATTACTCCGGCGCACGGCGTAGAAGATGTCGATGGACAACCTTCCTCGTCACTAAAATCACTGCAGTCATTTTCTCCTACATTTTGTTAACATCAATGGTGTCGTTTTATAGGTTACAATACAATATATGTACTTTAAATTATATTTACTGCGATTGTTTGCTTCAAAGCACAGGGCTTTGCTTACCGTCGCAAACCCAATGCCCAGGAATGCATTTCCCCGAGTCTGAGCATTCAAACTTAAAGGGATACAAGAAAACTGCATTGCATAAAAAATTGCCATCATAAATTAGTGACTAACGCTATAAAAAAATAATAGACTTACCTGACTACATGGTGTAACTGGCAGTGTACAGTTTTCTTCATCACTAGAATCTTCGCAGTCATCCTCGCCTAATTAACAAACCAATTAATCAATAACAAACCTCGAATTATTACTTAATTCTCAACTTGCCCCAAAATAACTTTTATTTATCATTTATATGGCATTGTCAAATGTCTGCGATATATTATCGCATTATATCCTACGTATCTTACCATCACATATCCACAAGTCAGGAATGCAGTCTCCAGAGATCTCACATACAAACTAAAATGGCACATTATGAAACTATTTAAAATGGACATGTATTGCTAATTAGCTGTAGTGCACTAGTGCACAAATTGTTAAAATATTAATTTACTTCATCTTCAAAACATTCTTCGTCTTCGTATTCGTATTCATAATACTCGTCTTCTTGAGACTTTACCAGTACGGAAACAGCTAATACGCTTAAAACAACTCTTAGGAACTTCATTTTAGTTTGGAAAATTACTCAATGCCAAATTCCAGTATTGAAATGTAGATAAATCAGTTTTTGAGCAATGTAACACCATATGCGTCCTCTAATCGCAACGATAAAATTCAAACTGTCTTTTCAAAAAGTGTGTTAATATTTTACATCAACGGGGTTCTGCGTTTTTTGAGGATGATCTAAATACGATCTAGGCCATCATTTGTTGAACTGCGATGAGTCCATATTTTATAAGTGCGATATAAACTTCTAAATGTTTAATATTTAATATTTTGGTATAGTCCTGTATAAATACTATTTTATGTAAAATCTGTAAGGATTTGGGACTAGTTTCCTACTTATGTCAAAAGAAATCACGTCCAAAATATCTATGCTAGATCACGGTATGAAAAGATTAAAAAATGTACTTGAGTGTGTTTAAACAAAAATATTGTGATCCGAAAATAAATTATTATTTTATTAGATAGAACAATGACCTGCTAAATACTATGTAAATGAAAAAAAATGTTTGCTTTTTAGTGTCCCCTTTCAATTGGGATTCGCTTCGTTTTATGTTTAAGCTCGAACTCCTTTTGGAAAGATGTTTTCGATATACGGCGAACATTTGCTGCTTTGATAGTTTCTGGACGATAACGTGTCTTCATGCTCATATCATTTATGTCAACGGTGTTCGTGCAGTTAGATTCATCCTCACCTGTGCCACATTCATTGTCATTCATCATTGGTTAAATTTTCTCATGTTAAAAACCTACGCTGCACTAAAACTAATAATGACATACCTTCTGGACAGTCCCAGATACCATCTGCGTCACAAACATACTCTGTAGGAATGCCTACATAAAGAAAGACAAAACTGATAGGCAAATGTTAAGTTTGCATTTGCAGTTAATACAGTGATAATGGGATTTCCTTACAAATTCCAGGAATTCCTGATTCTGGCACTGCGGGACAACGTATTTGATCGTCGGAACATGGACAAAGCTACAAATGCACATTGAAAATTAATTAACTCGTGAAATTTTCGTCTTGTTGCCTTATTACTTGTTACCCTCATATAAATAAAGTTTTTTGATAAAGTAACTAACGTTTTCAGCTTCATCGCTCCAGTCTCCACAATCATTGTCACCTTTAACCCAAGATGTCGTCACGTTTCAATCTTTTCATAAACATACTCTACCGACTTTGTCAAAAATCGTTAACAAACTACCTATGGCTATTTAAGACATACCGTTCACATGCAAAGCCAGAAGGGATGCATCGATAGTTAGGGCACAAAAATCCATCGCATGGACATTCTATTTCGTCTTCATAGCTTTCGCAGTCTGCAAATCCATCACATTCTAGATAGGTAACAATAGGTGTTTGACAATATAATTGCAAGAACCAGTAATACTTTGTTTCAGAACGTTTTATATAGAGAATTACAGAATTTTTCGAAAGTTTCGGTTTAGACGTACCATACCAATCTGGAATGCATTCTCCTATTTATGGAATTGTGCATCGTGTATGCAGTTAATAAACAAAAAACAAACAAATTGAACATACTGGCCTGACACCTGCTCCAAAATCTCCATCATATTATGCAGTACGATTTCTTTCATTTTTTGGACTTACCATTGTTGCATACAAACTGCAAATTCAAAACATGGATAAAAACATTATCCCTGCTCTAACATAATGCGTATCTTTACAGCCGAGAATTTCATAAAATAAAAAAAATACCCCTGAACATGGAGTAGTCGATGTGCCAGCACAGTTAGCTTCATCTTCCCCTTCGAGGCAGTCATTCATGTTGTCACATTCTGGATTTGTAGTTATTCATATTTAACATGACATTAATTTTTGGTATTCTTTAGAGATTTTGAATCAACTATAGGTTACTTACGATAATTTGAGGGAATACATGTGCCTGCATAGAGCAACATATATAAATACACATTTACATATATATATTACAAATTAAATTACAATAATTATTGGAAGAGTCGAATTAACAAATAAATAGTACTTACCGTCATTACACTGAAACTGGATTTAGAAAAACCGTAATAATAATAATATTAACATCATGCATAACCTATTATTCGTATATTAAATTAGCAATGAACTTTTGATGCATCGTAATATTAATTTAAGTACCCCAGAACACTGTGTAGTGGTCGTTGAAGGACAATCAACTTCATCGGAGCCTGCTAAACAGTCAGCAATACCGTCGCATACCTATTATTATAAAGACAGCTTTGAGAATTCAATCGTTAACTCGATGAGAATGATGCAATTAATAGGTATCAATCAATCAATACCCGAGACTCCGGAATACAAATCCCACTTTCTTGACATAAGAACTGTAGTGAAAAATTTATCAAAAACAAATCGAATCAAAAGGATCTGAAAACACAAGTAGATAATATATCTTATTTGATGTTGAATTAAATATAAAGGTATTCTATAATCACCTCAGTTCCTGCACATTCTTGGGACGTCACTGCTCCCAAAAGAACTACCAGACTCATTACTCTCAAGGTGAGTTTCATGTTAACGCTTGCTTGAAGATGAAACTGTAAATTATACCGTGTTCTGATTTGTTTCCCAAACCTGAGAAGTTTGATCTTTATGTATTGAGTTAGTGGTTTCAACATTACAATTGGGCTTCTCGGATGTGAACATTGACGTAGGACGATTATCAGTAATTTGAATTAACAATATTATCATGATGTGATCGATTATGATAGCCGACGATTACCCATCAAGTAGAGTACTTGCACGAGCACGGGATGAAACTGACGTACTATTTAATATTTATTTGTATTTTTGAATCTCGACTGTGAATTGAGTTGAAAACTGAGGGTGCTGATTTACTTTGCTATACATAGATACATCCACCCACTCGTAGCGGGCAACATTTTACCAAAAGGATACTAATAGTACTTGCACGAGCACGGGATGAAACTGACGTACTATTTAACATTTATTTGTATTTTTGAATCTCGACTGTGAATTGAGTTGATAACTGAGGGTGCTGATTTACTTTGCTATACATAGATACATCCACCCACTCCTAGCGGGTAACATTTTACCAAAAGGATACTAAATCGGATAATAGTCAAAGTAGTGTGTTTTGTTTATCTCATGGTTCATGCATGCATGGTTCAAAATGTTCAAATAAGTTTTAACGAAATGAGTTAAGATTAGCCAGGTTAAAACTGACACCAATAATTTATTTCAGGTTATTCGCTATTAATTAATACAAAATTCCCGTGAGCATTTCTTACTGGTACTTGAGCATTTTCCTTTGAGCACGTTCTCGGTAATAAGTAGCTTTTTTAATATCACGAATATTGTTGGCCTTTACAGTCTCTGGTCTGAAAAGATCGACGGTGAAATCATGGAGATCCATTGGCATCGTGCAGTTAGCCTGGTCAGATCCTGTGAGAATTTTAATCAGTCTTTACATTTCTAGTGAATAAACAGTTTTCATATTATGATATTCTATTTACCGTCTGGACAATCCCAGATGCCTTCTGGGTCGCAATGAAACTCAGCCGGAATGCCTAAAATGCAATGTAAAACAAAGTTGAGAATGTATCGCTTTTGCGTAGTTAGGTATATCATGTCTGAGAAGTAAGAATATTCGAGCGTGCTTACATTTTCCAGGTTGGCCTGAAGGCATTCTATCACAACGGAATTGGTTGTCTCCGCATGGACATGTCTGCAATAATATTTCAAAATGTGATTAGTGAATACTAACTGATGATTATGTTATTAATGGAACGTTTCGTTGAATTGAATGCTATATACAAATTAACAACTCACTTCTTCGTCTTCATCACTCCAATCTGCACAGTCATTGCCACCTACATGGTACATATTTAAAAAAAAAAAGAAAGAATTATGCCAGTTCCGGTTATGGTATTTCATATTTAGCTTATTTGCAGATTGTTTCAATATCGTTTGCCTACCGTCGCAAATCCAGTAATCTGGAATGCATTTTCCACTAGGACACGCGAAACCATCACATGGACATCCCTCTTCATCACTGTAATCCCCGCAGTCGTTATCTCCTATTTGATCAGTAAAGTTTTTCAAATCAGGCTTCGAACTTTATTCTCAAACTCTGATAAAACCGTTACACTAGCTCTTACCGTCGCAAATCCAATCATCGGGTAGGCATCTCGCAGTATTGTTAGGGCATATGAACTGAAACGCAAAAAGTGCGCAATAAATATATCGAACTTGAGCATTCGTTCTGATATATAATAATTATCTGTGTAATCCAAATCATAAGGAAATATTTACCCCGTTGCATTCAGTAGTTGTGGGCATGTCTGTTTCAGTTTGGGAATATACAACTCCAAAACAAAGGGCGGAAAGCCCAAGGATGACCAAAGATGACTTCATATTGCCTGCTGCACTAATTAAAAACTTTATTCCAAAAGATTTATAAAATTTGTTCGTGCAAATCAAGGATTTATTTTCTTTTAAATGAAGATTGTTCGAGTAGTCACTCGAGGTTATATACATCGCGATATTTTTTGACAGTTTTTGTGATATAAAAATCAAATGTATCAGATAACACGAATATCGGAGTCCATTTTCGGAATCATATTGCACTGATGAGCATAATATCCAGCAAGTACGTACTCGTACTGAACATACACTTGACATACGACTTTACTCAAGCAATCCTCGTCAAGATTAACCAACATATTATTGATGTGTAAAAATAAATGCCTTTTGGTGCACCATCGAAAAACCATTAATTTTTTACATCTGGCCCACTCCTCGGTTACAAGGCCGCTCTGGATAGTCTGCAGTGGGTAGAAAAAGAATACAGGAAAATTGCAGGAAAGGATTAAATGATATAGTGATCTTATCAACAGCGATGTTATCGACACGGTAAAAAAAATCGCTCTGTAAGATTATGCGCTGATGCTCGTTCTCAAGGTTCGGTTGAGATGTACTTGAGTAGGATTTACCTGACACGTACTAAAACCAGGGCTTTCACTGAATTACTTGTTTCTAGAGCCATTTTTAGCGAATCGGGGATTCCCAGATAGTTTTATCACGCGTGGTATAAGTATACCACACCCACCCTTAACTGTCGAGAATACGACTCCCTGATCACGTAACTTTCATTGCAAAAAATGTGAAGCCGCTGAAAAACCAGTTGTGCCATGCCTGCCAGGTCGCGTTTCATGGAACCCATGGACTTCTCATCTGGGAATTACACAAAAACACTGGTTTGCACAAAAACTCATCAAGTCACAAAAGCCATGTAAAATGTAAACTGAAAATAGCAATCAAACAAAAGCAAATCAAAGCATTTTTGCTGCTACTTATGTTGTACTTGAATATGACTTGTGCATAAAGGTGGTGGGTGAATTACTGAATCCCTTCCCTACCATTTTATGTTACCCCAAATTAGAGCCGCCGTACATAAGTGAGATGCATCCTAGTAAATCCCAAAGTCTGAAGTATTTTGTACAGCAAGAAGTGTAATATGGAGCACAACTATATACATACCTAGTTTGATGAATGATTTGCAATGTATTTTCCTTGCACGTAAACAACCGAAATCACAGGTTGTAAAAATCTAAACAAACAACTGCCACACTGCATGCAACATAACATAATACTGATGTAACATGTTGTAACATCTGTCTCATCCAGGATATCAGTTTTTAATGTTTTTGTTAGTAAAAATAATATTAGTTACTACATCGTAGCAGATCAGTATTGTTCACCCGTTTTATTATCTTTTGATTTTAACAAGAATTTCAATTTTTCAAGGAAAAAAATTGATGAATTAGTTGTCGCTGCTGCTGACACTTCACGCTAAACATACTCAATCAAAACAGTGCAAAATGGTGTATCAAGGTAAAACTCAGGGAGTGGTCCTTGCTGCGGGTCGAGGATCTCGAATGACACAACTGCTCGGAAGTGTCGTTCCGAAATGCCTGGTCCCAGTTTGTGGGAATCCGCTAATTTATTATCCGTTAAAATCCCTGGAGTCGGTTGGATTTCGTGGAAAAGGTTCGACCGCATGCCAATGCAAATCACGTTAAAAATTTAATAAAGAAAGAGAGGGTTTAAAGCGTTTATTTAGATTACGTAATTAATATTTGTCGTGTTTAGATATCCTGGTCATAATACAAGAAAGGGAGGACGTCCGACGAGCTCTGAATGGGATTGCGGAACGTTTAGGCTTGACGGGATTGGAAATTTTAGCGGTTCCTGAAGATTCTGAAGATTTTGGAACAGCGGAGTCTATTAGAATTGCCCTTACTTCGAAGAAAATTAATGTATGCACTAATGATATTGTAATGTCTGTAATCACTAATGCAATGTAGTAACAGAAATGATAAGGTTGACTGTTAACTGTAATGTGTGCACTCTAGAGGGATGCACTTTTAATCTCTTGTGACACCATTGCTGATATACCGCTTGGAGAATTATTTGACTTTCATGAGATTAAGGATTCGGAGCTTACAACTATTGCGGAACGTTTAGGCTTGACGGGATTGGAAATTTTAGCGGTTCCTGAAGATTCTGAAGATTTTGGAACAGCAGAGTCTATTAGAATTGCCCTTACTTCGAAGAAAATTAACGTAATCACTAATAATTTTGTAATGTCTGTAATCACTAATGTAGTAACAGAAATCATAAGGTTGACTGTCAACTGTAATGTCTGCACTCTAGAGGGATGCACTTTTAATCTCTTGTGACACCATTGCTGATATACCGCTTGGAGAATTATTTGACTTCCATGAGATTAAGGATTCGGAGCTTACAACTTTATTTCTGTCTCCGTTACAAATGCCAGAAAATACTAAATTACCAGGACCGAAAAACAAAATTAAACACGGTATGATTCGGACTTTTTCCGTCTCTGGACTTGCAAAGTGAAAGATTATATGGCAGAAATTTTGGAAGGTGATATTATTGTTTTTCAGAAAGAGACATCGTGGGTTTGAAACCTGAGACAAGTAATCTAGTATTTATGGCATCTGAGGCAGATTGCGATGAACAAATAAGTCTCCCCGTCACAACACTAAAAAGTTGTCCACATACCAAAATATTAACTAATTACACGGATACTCATGTTTATCTGATAAGATATTCGTTATTGCAACGTTTGTTGGCTGCTTCATCGGAAAAGTACGTATTCTTACTCCTATTTAATACATGCAAGATAATTAACCTCGCTCGCGAGTTTGTAATATAATCTTCTCTATTTTGAAGGCATTTTATAAGTTTCAAAGGCGAATTTCTACCGTTCCTCATACAAAATCAGTTTTCACAAGATTATTCAGAGTATTCTTTCAAATTTTTTTCGTTCGTCCAGTCCAAGTTTACCTGTATTCGTGTAAATTCTGTAACTAGTTTTGCGTTAGCTAACAAATCCGTAAGTGTATGAATATATTATATTTAACCCATATTTACTTAACTTAAAACGCCGATAGGAAATGGCAAAATGTACGAGACTTGCTTTATGTGACTTGCAGGGAGACTGGATAAAAGATGCTTTTCTGGATGGAGTAATCCCTAAAAGTAAATGTAAAATTGCAAAGGGATGCAAGTTATGGGGAACTACTCTTGGTGAACACTGCAATGTTGAAGAAAAGTCTAAAGTAACGAATGTCATTGCGCTGGATAGCGTGATAATACAATCAGGTGCAACTGTGGAAAACTGTATTTTGTCGTCACAAGCTGTAATAGGTGCTAATGCCGTGCTTAAAGATTGCCTTGTAGGTCCTAAGTATCAAGTATCGGCCGAAGGTAAATAGCTCAAAACGTACAGCATTAAAGCCGCGTCGACTAGAAAAATCGTTAATTTGGATGTTTTAAAATTTTTATTTTACAGGACGGTTTACAAATGAACATTTAACTGTTATGGAGGAAGCGTACTTTGGAGACTAAGCATGCACAAGCTATATATAATTTTGCTGTGCACGCAGTATACTTCTTTTACAGTTAAATAATTTTTAATATCGAAGTTTAATATAATAAAATGCAACTCGACCTCATATTCTAAAACTCAATTCGCCATCGTTATTGCCTATATACATGTACTCACCGGCACCGGCAAGAACCTGAACCTACGCGATTTTGTAAAATAGCTGCGCAAGCGTGATTTTACTGATTACTGTTACGTGTGAACGAGGAAGCCATGTTGAAATTGGCTAAAGTCATAAGTCATTTCAGTTCTAAATCCGTATTCCGTATTGTTCCCTAATATTGCTGCACACACATTTGTGTTATACACATGCAAGTAGGAAAATGGATGGGAAACGTTAATTTTGGTTATATTAGGTCTGCATGCTCGGGAAGTAAATATGACTTCTCTCCAGCAGACCAGGGGATCGAAATTGATACGTATTTGGTGACAGCAATGTTGTCTTTTGTCCTTGTCTTTTGACACACGAATCTCACTGACACAACTATAAACCAACCTTATAACTCTTAGTAATTCTGCAAAAATCGGCATCTGCAAAGCTGCATCCGATAATCCCGTGAATCCCGTCCAGGGTTGCGTTTGCATTTTGTATAAAGGAAAGCACACCTTAAAGGGCTGCGATGCGAATATGCGATACATAATACATAATTTACGAATTTTGGATAATCTACACAACCACCCAATCCAGATGCAGAGTGCATTTACTGAAACCACATGTATAAGTCGGTAGTCTCTCTTCTTGAGTCTAGTAAAGCCGCATCATCGCATACAAAAAAGCTTTTTATTGCCTTTTTTGCTGGTTATAAGAAAAGGACATTCCCATTTCCCATCCACATTATTCCGACGTTCCCCAATCTCAACGTGCATTGAAAATTAGGACGAGGAGAACTTGTGCTACAAAAACACCGTCAACTTCAAGCTGAAAATCCTCTTTTGGAGGTTTCCCTACGTTCCGGTTTGTTTGATCCCTGTGTGGTTGTGGTTCAATGCAATTGTGTGTGGAGTGGAATTGTGGATGAAGTGGATGTAGAGTGGAAAAATGGAAATAGTTTTTTTTGCAATTTATTCTACTTATCCTACCAACCAAATAGACAAGAACAAAAGCTACAGAGGATAAGGACTGTAAACAACCCACCTAAAATGTATTTGATGATGTTATTTACGTAAACGTGAATTAATAAAGTAGAACTTGCGTACGGTTTCAACGTGATTAGGTGATTTGTGGCAAAGTCTCACCTGTTTTCGTATACTATGGGATCCCACTTCATCAAATCAGCAAGCGTTTCATCCTAAATTGACTAAATAAAGAATATTAAGTCTAATTGTAAGAATTTGCAAAAAAGGAGAAAATTGTAATGTGATGTGACAATGACTATCTTAAGGCGTATATCGTAATTGTGCTTTAAAACCCGCCAGAAGGGCTACATGCGTTTTATTACCAAGTAGTGATAAAAGAGGCATTTGAAAGACGCTTTCACT
>JAANSN010003057.1:0-20496 GCA_036850665.1 Dicranocentrus wangi | reverse complement strand
TTGCTCATAAAATGGGAGGGAGGGAGGTAGGTAAAAACTAGTTCGGAGAAATGAAAGCGAGAGAATGGGAATACGAGTAATTCTTACTAGTGTAAATTTACTGTTGTAGTAAATACCGCCTGTTTTGTTGGTCAATCTGACTGGATGCGTAAAAAATGCCTGTGGCTTAATTAGCAGAGGTCCCAATCGATACGAATATGACCAAAATATCCCTACAATATATTAGTTTATATACCTATGTATATTATGTAGTTCTAGTTGTAGTGCATTCAGCTTGCTCATGGAAATCCAACATGGAACTTAATAAAAAAACAGTGATGGAGAAAGTGAAGAAATCTTCGAACAGCATAATATATACTACTACTATTTAAATAAAAACATGATAATCCATTTATTTTTAACTTCAAGTAAAATTTGCAAGCATTTAAACTTAAAAACCCAATGCCAATTTCAAAAAATTATTAACGTTAGCTGGTAGAGTGTTTAGAATAGCGAATAAATAAATAATATGGATGGTTTACAAAAAATGTTTTTTTAGTTTGGGATAATTGCCGAATCCACTGGCTGCCTGGCAGGCTTTGTTCGGTAACCCAGCGTAGTATTTTTTGCTACCAAGCGAGCTGAATAGCCGGTATACGCCGCCAAGCAGTCATCGCCAAAATAGCAGTATCCCACATTACAGCCGAGAGGGGATACGGAACACCCGCAGTAGACAAGGGCAGCGCAGGAGTCACCCGTATAACATTGTCCCCTTTGTCCACAGCAGTACTCGTAACCATACTCATCATACAAACAGTTGGTATAGTCGATTCGGTAGCAGTCACTGTCGTCAAAGCAGGGGTACTACAAAAAAGAAATAAAAAATAGGCAAAATATGAAGTTAATATGTATG
The DNA here is from genome assembly GCA_036850665.1 of Dicranocentrus wangi. Classification (NCBI taxonomy): domain Eukaryota; kingdom Metazoa; phylum Arthropoda; class Collembola; order Entomobryomorpha; family Entomobryidae; genus Dicranocentrus; species Dicranocentrus wangi. The sequence goes on along the minus strand of JAANSN010003057.1, from coordinate 19,604 downwards.
TAGAAAACGTGTTTTTCAACGACGGTTTTCATTGACCTATTTATTAGCGGGATATTCGATCAGCGAGATTGTACTACCACATATATTTTTTTTATTGTTTTTGAACTTACGTTGTTACACTGGAGGGCTTTCTCTTGCGAATCTGACATGGCAGCAGGAACCGCGAGGAGTACAATGATCGACCAGAGTTTCATTGCGAATGAGTTCTTCTGCAAAAGCACACAATCCGGAGGACGGTGAGGAGGGGGCGAGATGGACAGCACAGGGTTGAGTTATAAAGGATTCGATTTGACCCAAGCAAAGTGCAAGGGATGGAGGAAAGTTGAGAAATGATGCCAAAGCAAAAAACACCGCAGGTTTTTATACAACCTCAGAGGTGGCTGGGTTGTTGGCGGATGGGATAGTGACTTGCAGGCGTTTTAACCTTTTTAAAGGACTTCAATACCCGAGTTGGGACCTACTGGCTAATTGGATAATGAACTACAATGTACAATGTACATATTACTGGGTTAGGTACCTATCTCCAACAGATTAGCATGAAGTGGGGAGTGGGGACCACTATAACTATATTCACTACTATTGCTTGAGTCAAAGGGGTTTATTGTTTTTTGTTGACATTGACATTTTCCGACGGGAAATTTAAGTGCCAACGGAAAATTTCCGTTGACACTTAAAAACAGATTATGCCAGGTCTGGAGGCACAGACTTCACTTTTCATTCAGAATGTGTCACAAGTATTTTAGCATCTTAAAACTGAAACCCAGTCAACTGGGAAACAATGTTTGAGCCCTTTTGACTTGTTTCCTTCTTTTTTATTAATAGCTTTTTATGAAGTCAACAAAGTTTTTATGAAGAAGGCTGCACTCTGCATGGCATGAGCCGAAGCAATAAATGGCATGCACTCCAGAATCCCACCAGCTAGTTGTCCACTTAGCATTAAAAATGTATTCAGATTCGGCCTGTGGGTCGTAGCAAACAACTGGAGCTATGACGAGGGTCATAAATAAATGAGAGATTTGGGACTCAGCTCTAGTAGCGTGAAATAACTGCTAGTCGTCGATTTAAAAAAAATCTATTTAGTGTCATTTTTTTCATCCTATTTAAAATGGTGTCCACAACAGACAGCTACTTAATTGCCTTAAAATGTGCTCTGACAGATATGACATGACAGACTGCGTGCTGCAGCTGCATGACAGATGGGCTTGTGAAGACGACTTATATGTTTTGGGAATAAAAGCTGAATTTATATTTAATTACTCATTATTATTACTCATCCCATAACACCCGGACACAACAAAAGTCCATTTGAACTCTCCCGACAGCCGCCGTCCTCCCATCGCAAGGGAACATTGTTTAGTGTACGCACTAACAAGGGAAATGAGTGAGTACCTATCTACACCACAACCTTGTTGCTAGTAAAGGATAATAAGGCTCATTTTGAAGTTGGCTTTTTATATACACTTACTTAAGTATTTTAGGAGCATCGCCGGCAAAAAGGCTACGGATTACTACGTCCTGCTCCGGCATAAGGACCCAGGAAGTTTTCACATTTACAATTCCATTCTGTGCGAAAGGGTACCAGTTGAAGTCAAATAAGCTTTGATGTATTTTTTTACTATAGCCGGAGGAGACAATGAGAAATATAAAAGGGACAACAGTCAGAAAGGATGGGTTAGCTAGGTACAAAAACTGATATCTAATGAATTCCTCTCAAAAGAGTTAATTGTAATATCCCCCATGAAATCAAGAAACAAACATCCAAAATGCAAGAAATAAAATGAAATGCTGTCTGAAAAAAGTTTGCTCTCCCTTCCATCTACCCTTTCGAAATTTTAAAACAATGGACGTGAAATATTATAACATTAAAATTATTGGCCTGCTGCTGTTTCCGCAAAAGCGGTAGCTCTTTAGCTGTGTGAATCATATTTTATATTGGGCTGCTCTCAGCAAGTTAAAACATCCGGAAGCCCGAGACCACACAGTCATGATGAAAATGACTTATCGGTCTTGGAGAGAATGGGCATACGGGGTGGATAAAATTCATATGGATTGACAAATTAACAAATCTGAAGTTGATTGAAAACCATAAATTTTATTAAATTCCCATGGCATTTGACTGCTTTCCTCTCAATACGTTTCTACTCCACTCGAAACTTATCCCACCGGTCTCCGCTCTAAAATGCCTGTCCTTACCAAATATTTACAAAGCACATTAGCTGAGTGAGAGCTCTTTATGCATATCAGCACTTACACACCCACACTTGCAAATAGTTGAAGAGGATTGTGAGAAAGAACAAGTGGAGCAAGAACAATTTGGACTAATTAGCCGGTTGCAACACCACCGTATAATAGTATAATACCCCATCGAAATCCAAGCCAGCAAGTCAAAGTCCAACAACTAAACAGGAGTTAGTATAGTCGTCAAGTAACTTCAACGTCAAGTCGACAAGTGAAGGCCTCCAGCATGTTGCAAAAAGTACAGGTAACGACGAGCAGCTTGGCTCAGCATAGCAATTCCTCCGACGTTCAGAGGAAACTCCATTTTCTGTTCAGAACAGTCCTCCGTCCGTGTCAATACTCCGGATTTTGTATTTTCCCCCTGAGTCCGGAAACCTCAACCTCGCTAAAGTTTTCAGTTTGCAGCCTCCCCGTAGCTCTAGTTATTCTCCGGGTTGGGCTTGTAGCTTTATCCATGTGGTTCTACAAGAGCGCCGAGGGTATTTTCCAGCACACAATGGGGGCCCGGGGAGAAACTGAAATGGTCGTCAATATGATAACTTCCAGCAACTCCCTGCTCTCAGTTTTACTTTCCCTCGTTTTGGACTTTGCCAATCGCGACGATTTGCAAGTTTCACAGATCCTTGACCCAGTTCACAATTGCCATTGCGGGCTCCTCTTCTCAGTCCACTCGCGAGCTATTTTTAGCCGCAGCAGAATCCGAATCCAAGAAAATTCAGTGGATACAGAGACTAATATTTGCTTCCTTTCTCCTTTACTCTGTTGCTCCATTGACGTGGCTGGTGGCATTAGAACCGGAAGCGGTTGAGAACAGTTGGTCGTGGAAATTCTATTATTGCATGCCCATCTTTATTTGCATTTGGACCTCGACCGCAAATCACCGTCTGTTCACAAAGTTAACCTATGTGGTCAACTGCTTTTGCCTCAAAATGGGCGCATCCCTCCTCCTCCGACAAGAATTTTGTGACAACGACGATGACACCAGAGTATCAATTCACTGTCACCGGATTCAGCAGTTGGATGCTCTTGTTTGTCAGTTTAATTCAGCTTTTGGACTTTGCTTCGCGGCCGATGTTTCTTCTCTCCTGGTTGCAATCATTGTATCCCTTTTCCAAATGTCGCTGTGGGGGCTGGAGGGGCAGCTTTACGTGGCATTTAGCCACTTTATTAGTTTCGCTCTCCATGCGCTCATCCTCTACTCCATGTTTGACGCAGGGAACGGGCTTGAGGTCGAAGTAAGTCGAGAGGCACGGAATTTGTGTGAAAGTTTAAAGTTTAAACTTACAATTACTTAAATTCAATTCATTCAAATGATTTTATAATGATTAGGCTAGGAAGCTGACGAGGTGCCTGGCCAACTGTTCGGTGAAAGAGCTATCTAGAGGTTCGTTGCTGAAGGTGAGATAATTGCTTGTTATTGATTTCTGCAATTAGGTTAATAATGCAGGGTTGGGGTCAAAAATGTAATTTGTTATAAAGCTGTTAATGGAGTCGATGAAAGGTCTCAAGGAGCCGTTGTGTCTCACCCCAGGTTCATTTTTTAGAGTGAATCGACGTGCTTTAACTGCCGTAAGTAATGACTAATAATACGAAATTATTTGAGCATTTTGCTGAACAACATATGGAATGGGCAAACATTTTTTGTTTGTCAAAGTAATTAGTTATAACATAATAAATTGCTCAATTGAATTGCAGATTGCAAGCACGATTACGACATACATAATTGTTCTCGTACAGTTTCATCAGGATGATTAAAAAAGTCTACACTATTAAGGAGCTACCTGGTCTGACAGATGCCATGCTAGAAAGTGAGATGCGGATCGACTGCTCCCAACTCCCAAGTAAATGTAATGTAATGTCATGTAATGTCATACATTTGACTCTTTGAAGTAATTTTTAGAGAGTATTTGCTTCAACGGGAATTCACCGGGAATATCCTTTTGGTCACCTTCAGGTGGTCTGGTCAAAATATGCTTACTGACTGCAGAATAAAAACAGTATTTTATTAAAATTTATATAAAAAACTGGCATCTGAATGAAATCCTCTCTTCAGAAGTACGAAGGTTACTTATTGGCTCGGCTTTGTGGTAGCAACTGAATGAAAACACACGATAACTCAACTCATCGAATTAATTATGAGTTATATTGCGCCCTTTATACTTGGGAATTGTATGTGAATATCATTTATTTCATTCTAATTTACAACCGATTCCATTTGCTTGAGTAACTTTATTCGAAAAGGGAATTAAAGGCATAATAATAATATTTGATAAACGTGTGACTCTTCCTCTTTCGTCCCCCAAACTATGAATACTAACAAACTTCCAAGTAATACTAATTATCAAACCAATTTGTAGTTTTACATCTATATATCTCCCTTTCAAAAATACTATAATGGTTTTGGTCGGCTTTTTGTTGTTATTGTCTCATTGAGTAATCCTTAGTTTTGGTATATCAGTGCAGTTCCATTACATCTGCATCTATGCGACTATTGCTCTACAATATTTGCTAAAAGTATCAAGATCAGTTGTGGCAGGTCTTGTAAATTTGCAGAATCCCACTTCACAGGAGATGGCTTCAAGTAAACCAGGCCAAATGCAAAAGTTGGTGGAGCATTTGTTCTCGCAAGTCCCTTCCCACACGAAGCACTGGCCGGAAGGCGGGACCGGTGTGACTAACTCCAGGCAGTCGCTGTTCCTTATACAAGGTACCTGGAAGCATTCACGAGTAGGTAATTAGCAAATGGGCCACTGAATGATACAAACTTTTTATGCAGAAACCGCAAAAAATTATTCCAAAGCCAAACCAAAAATATGTGGGAATAATAATGCAGACTACTAACCTTACTGCACTCGTGGCTATAATTCGCTAAGCTCGCAGGAATAGCAAGGAAGAATAATGTCGTTGTCCAACGGAGTTTCATTGCCAACAGCAGGTAAACCTGGATGGAAAGATGAAAGTGAAGAACCTGGATAGAATTACAAGCAAGTGCGGGTGGTGGTGGTCCTAAGCAAAATTTTAAGTGTTATACGCAGTAGAGCAGAATGGGAATTGAGGGTGACGTGAGTGAAGCTCCACAAGAGTTTTGTGCTGTTTGGGGGTGACAAATGAAGAAATATGTGAGTGGAAAGAAATGAGAAAAATGTTTACAAACTGGGTCTGATGGACTCTAATTAAGTTTAAGCCCACGATAATGTATGCATCATTGCTATTTATACCAGCAGGGTTAACGAACCATATGAAATAAAACGGGAGGCTGTGGCCCTAATCGATTCCATCAAAACCCTTTCACGACGACTGCATTGATAAATCTGTTGGTGCCCATTGGCAGGAAAGGTACCAGATTCATTATGACACAAGTTGGTCTAGTGTGTACTATGTATGTAGCTGTACTTGTGGTTGTTCAGTACTCAATTTTGTTCAGCATACAGCGGCTAGGGTCATCATGACATGACGTCACAGGCTGGTCAAAAAATCAGGTCAAGATGGTGTACAAATGTGGGCTCAAATTATTTATTTTAATATGAATGACATCCAATGCGTGAATTATAAATCATAATAATTTCCGAATAGAAGCTACATTATAATCCGAACGGAACGGTTAAAAATATTTCTTGTTTCTTGAGGGGGATGAGATGTTTGCAGCTGTGTCCACTCACCCAATCCCCTGTATATACTACAGAACACAATTCTCCTCGCGGAGCAGAATTTTGGAAGAAAGCAAAAAAAGTCTTTCATGTAGGAAATGTGCAGTAAGTAAAGATAAAGCGCGTATCAGTTTGCTCCGTCGACTATCCCGAGACCCCATCCCCAGCATTGCATGATGATGGTCGGGCACACTATATTACTAACTCTCGTTTGCTTTCTCCTTATCCTCCAGATTCTCTTTATGAAAATGTACTATGGTCATCTAAACAAAAAAGTCGCAGTCGCAAAATATTATATTATCGGGATAGTTGTAATAAGTGTTGTATTCGTTCTCAAGTTTCTAGTTTTACTCCGGTTGGAGCAAACAGATTTTTCCACTCATTAGTCAGTCTCCTCTGAACCAGAGAACTGTTTCGTCTTCGCCACTCAAACGCGTTATTTGGAAAACATTCCGGCACCACCACCACTCCTTAAAATCTTACATAGAAACCTGTGGAAAATGTTTGTAATTTAAAAAATATCCTCCGCGTGGTGATGTCCCTGCGGCAGGAAGCGCTTTTGGCGATTAAATCGTCAGCGCCACTGAGGGCACCCAGCAGCGCCGCCCTTCTCGTCACTGCCCTGCTTATTCTTTCCAATGCGGTTGCACTTGAGTAAGTTAGTTTCTTCCGGCTCTGATTTGCCTTCTCTCCATCTCCCCCTCCATCCATGCAAAGAAAATCACGAGAAAATTAGTCCTTTTGATTCTTACCTTTTCACTCACATCAGTCTACATAAAAAACTATAGAAAACACTAATCTCAGACTTTATTTTGTTTCGCGACCATCGTCCTCCGTCGTGGTGGTGCAGTGGAGCAGTTCCGAAAATCAACTACCGCCAGAAGGAGAAGCAAATTTTGGATCAAATTCTCACCGAGGGCTACGACAACAAAATTCGACCCTCTGGTGCCAATGGAACAGGTGGGGAAAACTTAGAAAGGTCTATTTATTATTCTTATGTATTTTTTTTTACAATAATTCATCCATGCTGATCGATCGAAGTTTTAACTCGTAGTAGAATTCTGACATGAAAGAAATAATATTTCAAATAGCCTGACAAACCGGATATAGACAACTTGCGACCAAATTGATAATACAGAATTGATTTAATTTTTGGCCACACAGGACCAACGGAAGTAAGCGTGAACATGTACTTACGGTCCATCAGCAAAATAGATGTTTATAAGATGGTAAGTTGGAAATCCGTAGTTATCAAATAAAATATACGAAATCGCCATCCATCCATCCATGCACAGAAGAACGACTTGGGGTTTTTCCAATCCACCCATCCGCATTCACATACATTTTACAACTTTTTGCGTTTAATCTTCATTCATATCATAGCTTCTTGATGGTTGGATTTTTGTCTTTTATGATAATTTTCCTCTTTCCCATCTTGAGAAAAATGTTTTACCACTGGAATATCCCACTTTTACATTTTCCACGCCTTCGTCCTTCTTCCTACTTATCAATGCCACAAAAAGATTTTGATTTTCTCTCGTATTCTTCCCATGACGTCATCATGAGATTATCAATACATTTTGGTAAAACATAAGGGGAGTTGACAAAAACATGTTGAACAAACAACATTCATCGTGGTTATGTACACAAAACTCTCTTTCTTCTTCTTTTCTCTTTCATATAGCTTTTAGCTCTAGATGAGAAGAAAAACCAAATCAAACAATATCACCTATGCTTTCTTGTGTTCGCCAATATTTTTGCATTATCTATAACTATAAATCAACTCCCCACTTTTCCCTACCTGTTTCTCAAGTTTCGAGTGATTCACAAGAAATATATGTTGTAATTAGTTGGCTCCCACGATATCCATCTCTCTATTTACTCTGCTATTTACTTGCCGCTGCATGCCGAAAGGCTATATATATTATTTTCGAGTTAACCACCGTACTTTCCCTATCTCCTATATCCCAGAATCAACCATTCTTGCAAATAGTCCATTTTGCTGGAGCAACATGATCTGAGTATATCTAATCTAAAAGTATAAAAACATGTTATTAGTTTGTGTTAGTATAGGAACACAGAACCAATATTGTGTTCCCACATATGAGGGGAGGATAAAAAAATATGTGTACTTTTATGTTTTACCATATTATGTAATAATGCACATTAGGCAAAAATGCAGCATTATTTACTCAGGTTGATCCATTCACACACTTCCCATTCCCAAGCAATATTTTTTGGAGAATAATTGTTACTGGATAATATGGATCCCATTTGTTTATTGCAGGAGTATAGTGTTCAACTCACGTTTCGAGAGGAATGGCTTGACGATCGACTTCGATTCGACACGATTAAAGCATACAGTACGTAAGCAGTGCTTTTTTAAAAATAACTTACAACTTGAATCACGAATGATGAACCTTTTATGCCATGTATACTTTCTCAATTTAGCGGGAAGATGATGGTGATAGTCGTGGTTAATTAAGAATAGTAGAGGATGTGTGCATAATATTATTTTAGTGGAACTGGACGCTGGGAAACTACGCTACCTGACACTAACGGATTCGGCCCGAGTTTGGATGCCCGACTTGTTCTTTTCTAACGAGAAAGAAGGGCATTGGCATAACATCATCATGCCCAACCTTTACGTTCGTATTTATCCAGACGGAGAGGTTCTCTACAGCATCAGGTACGTTATGTACGCATTATGCTATGATTATTTTTTTTTAAATTAAGTAAGTAATAGTTATACATCTCCCCTCTCATATTTCTATTGATTTTTTTGCAGGATCTCGCTGACCTTGTCCTGTCCCATGATTCTAAAGCTGTATCCTCTGGATAAACAAACATGCTCTTTGAGAATGGCTAGTTGTAAGTGACAAGGAATTTATAAATCAATTCACTTTTATGATGAAATAAACCAGTTACGGAGAATTTTTTTAGTCAGGAAAACCTATTACATACATACATATCATCTGATGGAAAATCGTGCAGGCTTTCAAAGGACAAACTAATTAAATATATAAAATTAATTCATGCTTCAATATAAATTTTCCAGATGGTTGGACAACCGAGGATCTTATCTTTAAGTGGAAAAAGTTTGATCCGGTTCAAGTCACTTTGGATCTCCAGTTGCCCCAATTTGCTCTAAAGGAGTTTACTATGCATGATTGTGACAGTCGGACGAATACAGGGATTTACAGTTGTCTCCGAGTTGACTTTGTATTCAAGCGAGTGTTCAGCTACTACCTAATTCAGATTTACGTCCCCTGCTGCATGCTCGTCATCGTGTCCTGGGTGTCATTCTGGCTTGACGCGAGCGCCGTCCCGGCGAGGGTCTCCCTCGGCGTCACAACCCTCCTCACAATGGCCACTCAAACTTCGGGAATCAACCAAACGCTGCCGCCAGTCTCGTACATGAAGGCGCTGGACGTGTGGACCGGCGTTTGCCTCACTTTCGTGTTTGGAGCCCTGCTCGAGTTTGCCCTGGTTCATTACGCCTCCCGGGCGGACCAGCACAGGGAAAGGGTGAAACAGACAGTGCGTCAGTGGGAATTGGCACAAGCGGTTGCTCTCGGCGAGGCTGCCGCCACCACACAAAATGACAGAACCCATCCCGTTGGCATGATGGTAACAAAGAAATGCTACTAATTATCTTGATTTACTAAAAAATGTGTGTTTCAATTTAGAAACCAATGGCACGGCGTCCACGAGAAACTCTGTTACTGGACAAAGCACGCCAGGTTGAGATCCACATGGCACTCGCACCACGTCCACATCATCGCGGCGAAGAATGCACCAGAACCTGGCTCTCCAAATTCTCCTCCCGCTCGAAGCGGATAGACGTCATATCCCGCATTACCTTCCCCATCATTTTTGCGCTCTTCAATCTCTCCTACTGGTCCGCCTATTTGGCACGCGAAGAAGACGCAGACGCTGAGATGGATTTAAAAAAGGGTTGAATATAATGATATTCCATCGTGATAGAAAACCAAAAATACATTCCATACGACGACATAATGATAATATTACCCGTAATAACCAATATTAAAATGTAGAGTAGTAGGGGATCGTTTCAGCAAACACTTTTTCCTGTTACTGTTGCGAATCAATAAAAATGCTTGTTTTAGTGTTGGCTACGCTATACGCTATATGTACTGCTAGAATAAAGCAATAGAATTTTTTTCCTTATTTTTTCCCACATGAAAGCTGAAAGCCTAGCTTCGCGAAAGCTGTTGACTTGGTGTAGTGGCCACAAGGCAGCGAAGTGTAGCGTAAGGTAACTTACTATTATGCAATGTAAGTTGTACTTATTAGCCGACAGATGGATTCAGAAAGGTCTACAACGTGTCACTAGTAAGCCGGCAATGGGTTACTTACGAGTCGTCAAATTGGTGATTATGAGCACTCGTGCGATACTTTTGCCTCAGATGGTGCGTGCTTGTGAACCGTCAATAGTACACATGAAATGTTACTGATAAGATAAGTGTTACTATTGTTCTGTGAAAGTGAAAGTAATTTAAAATATATTGTTGCCATATGATATTTAAATGGAAGATATGAAATCATTTTGTGTATACGTGGTTTTGTGTTGGCATGCTTCATATCTTTATTGTTTCGTATGGAAAAATAATACGAAAAAATAGCATTGCTTATATGTATATCACACATTTAACCTGTAGTAGTAATTTATCCAGACATTTTTAGTTTATTTTACTGAGCTACGAAACTACAACTTTTGACAACTTCAAAAGCTTCTCTCTCGCCAATAAGTAACATTGCAATAAGTAACTGGAACTACTTTGTAAATGCGTGCAAACCCAGCGATAAAGACTATTCCTGTATACGATTTTGGCATGACTCTCGGACCTGGTTCAAATTTTGTATTTACCCACAGGGGTGCCACACTCAGGCTCTAGCCTCTTTACACTTATTGTTGAGTGACAATTAGATAATTAATTATATATCCTGTTGGTTGAGTGTAATTTGTGTTACGGATGGAAGACCTATTACATATCCTGTAAAAGAATCTTGATAACACTTTAATAAAGTTCTATTCTATCGCCAACTACAACTTAACTTGAACTATACTTGCACTTGCAGCTCTCTCGGCTACACATTGCATTTTTCTATCAAAATCCTACAGAAAAATGCACATTTGTGCTTCTATTCCCAACATTTCATGTTTCATGCTGGATTTCCTAACTCACCACGCTAAGTTTAATAAAGTATAAATTCGAGAGCAAAAAATAACCACAACTTATAAATCCAATAGTCTTTCAATTTTTTCCCCACAAAAGTTTCCGTATTTCTTGTGTATTCACAGCGTTATCGATCCTGACGGATTAAAAAATGTCAGATTTTAACATAACATTATCTAGCCCATTTTGGATAACTCTACTTGAGACTTTTGACATAATAATAGCATCATAAAGCTTTCTGACTAAAAGCATAAAACATTGGCATCCGCAATTTTCCCTCGAATACAAATGTTCAGGTACATATGTATTTGAAACTGAAAAGGAGCTGTATCAATTTTTCGAAAAATGCTAAAAGGTACCTTAAAATCAAAGTGAGCCCAGCGTTTCACGTGTGTGTACATGTGAATTTCAAGGAGATGGACTATCCGGATTTACAAAAATCCAGGATATCAGGTATCCAACTTTTTTTTAGACATTTCAGTATTGATTGGCGTCCTCTCCAAATCAATCATACCATGGGTCTCGCCGTGGCATTCTACAACATCCAAATTCTCTACCAATCCCTCCACCAGTTCCCCTTCCAGTTTTCCACCTCCCAATCCCGGCTGATTGCGAATCCAGTCAAAAGGAAGCGCGAATTAGCTTTGTGGTATTTCATTTGGTTTAACTGCTTTTGCTTCTTTGCCTTCACAGTCTATCGCCTCCTCGCCCTCTTCCAGCTCAACAAGTCCCACCCCGAGCAAGTGTCCACAGAAGAGCTGCTCATCAACTGGGGCATTATCGCCATGATGATACAAGTCGGGGTGACAATGTACACCATGGCCCGGGATCCCTCCACCTACATGGCCACCATGGCGGCAGAGTTTGAGCTAGCTGGGGTCCGCCACCTGGGATGGCCTTGTGCAGAACGACTCCCTGAACTGGAGGAACTCCTGGGTTACGGAATCGCCTTTGGATTTGCGCTGACTCCAATGACCGCCGTCGTGTTTTCCTTTCTCGCCCCGTATGACCCTCTCACCTTGTTGGCAGGGATCATAACTGCCGACTGCCGGATCATAACAGAAAGCTGATTGCCTCCATCTTTTACCTGTTCGCATTCGTTTACTCCCAGATGTCCTGCATTGTGGAGGTGCTCTTGGTGATGATGGCTTGTTGTCGGGCCTTTGACAAGCTGACCGCGGTGGGATTGAGGCGGAGCAGTAGTGGCGTCCTGGAAGACGGCGGCGGGGGAAATACTACCGGAGTTTGGAAACTGATCCGGCGCGTTTTGGCAATCCTAGGGAAATTGAGAAGGGGTCGAGGGGTTGAGCCTTACCTTTACAGGAGTGGCGTGAATGGAGGTGGCGATGGTGGTGGTGGGATACGACAATGGAGTTTCAAAGAGTATCACCATTTCCATCAACAACTTCAGCTCCTCATGGTCCTGAGCAATGGGAATGCGAAAGTGTTCATTCCCGGCACGACTGGAGCGGGTATTCTTATCTGCATCGTTGTCAACTTCACTTCCTGTCGCTACTGGTCCGCCGCCATGGTTTCCGGACGACGGGACATCCTCCCGCCATTCCTCTTTTGTCTGCTTATGGTGTTTAGCGTCCACCCCATAATTGTCTATCTGGCAAGGCATGCGGCGAAGCCGGGATCCAATTCTCGAGAGACCTTGAGGGTTTGGAGGGGAAGGGGGAAGTCCCTAAAAAGGCTGGAAAGGGCTCAACTCTGTTCCTTGCCCCCGTTGGAGTTCAGGATGGGTCCATTCTTCGCAGCGAAAAAGGATACTGGCCCGGCCATTCTCGATAGCATTTTCATGGCGTTTTCATGCTGGTGTTTAAAAAATAAATTTGTAATTGACATATATCTAAATATTACTACTACTATATGCTCGGATATATACTATACTATATATATAGGATACTATATATAGGATAAAGTTCGCAACAATTTTGCAAAAAAATTGATATTTATATTTTGAGTGGCGCAAGTAGGTGCATTTTGTGGTTTCCATTTCCTCATTGATTTTACGCAAGTTGCAGGATGATGGCTTTGTTTGAGGTTCAGTTCAGTGTAGAATATTTTGCGTATTTTGCTTAAAAATAGGGGATTTTTGCATTTTCCAAGTAATTTTGCAGGAGGGAAGAAGCTTAATATTACTCAAAGTTTTATTCGGTAAATTTCCAGGATATTTTGAAATATGATCCAAAATAACATAATTTGGTATGCTTAAATTTTTTTTTACTAAATATACAACTTGTTGCAAAAAGACCAGGCAATTAAAATGTCAAACGCTTGCAAAGAAGATGCATGCATAATAGTATTATCTCAAAAAGCCATGAACTTCCACATATTTTTTGTTAAAGAAGGGGAACATGATGGCTCCTGTCTCCACCGCGAGCTCCATAACGGTGGTACACCCGGAAGCCGATAAAGGTGAGGATTCCGCAAACTAATATTCCCCAAAAAAACGAACCCCATGAAAATCCTCCACACTTTGGACAACTGGATGTTGACATGGACCGTTCTGACGACTTGGATGGGTGGGGAGTGGAGGAACCAGTTGGAGTTGCAGAGGGTGGTGGTGATGATGGCGTCGGGCTGGAGTTCCCATTGGTGGAAGTAGTTGTTGTAACTTTTGAAGTTGAAACAGATGCTGGTCCTGAAGTTGTCGTTGTTGTCGAAACTGCTGATGAAGCCGATGTGGAGGTGGAGTTATCCGTCGCAGTTGTCCTTGCTAAAGGTAGAGTTGTGGAAGTTATTATTGAGGAATCAGTTTGTTCAAGTGTGAATGATGGCGACACGGCTAACACAAAAATCCCTACAGTTAAATAATAATACGTAGCGGAGCAGGCCATTATTCTCCCAATTTTGTACTTGCTGACTACTTTGAAAACAGGTATATTGAAAATTCTGTTTGTTTTCTGGGCTTTGATTCCTGCTTTTGGAAAATGTGATTAAAATAATGCTGAGTAGATATACGTACTACTAGCTGTCGTCGACACGGCGTGCACAAAGAATCCCAAGGTGAACTTGGGAAAGAGAAGTGAAAATATAAAATGTGTGCAGGAAATAAGCAACAGAAATAAATAATTCCATTGAGAATAGTGAGATATATTATCTACTAGCTAGAAATTTTATTCCTTTCAGTTGTAAGCTGGATATTTGTGGTTTCCCATACTTCTGTTCTTTTTAAAATTATTTTTGTCATTCAGCAGATGTGTCATTCTCATGCTGATGTTTTTTTTTTGTCAAAAGAGTCACTATAACTCTGGATAATTCCACTCCGCGTCACCATCGGTATATCTTATTTCCACGAAACTTATTGCGCATGGCTGGGGAGGAAAACGCACTGGTGCAGTTTTTTACGCGGAAAGTTTTTTCGCCTTAATACCTTTTGCACATTTATTTGCAAAGTACACGCAAAATAATATATGTTGTACGAGTCGGAATTCCTCTGAAATAGTTGGTATTATTGTGGCAGGCGGAAAAAAATGCGTTGTGGTTCTCATGTTCAGATAGAAGTATTTACAGGGAACACTATGTTTTCCTGATTCGGACTATACTTGGAAATTGCATTATTTTTCCCTTTTAATAGAAAATAAAAATTTCATTTACTTACCGTTTGCGTGAGGGAAACAAAGTTTCTGGTCATGATGATAATCATGGATGATAAGCTTTAGTTTATCAAATTAACACAAACTGCAATACTTATGCGAGAATGAGGAAATATAATTATGAAAATGCAAATGCATATCTTGTTTATGCAAGAAAGAAAATAATATACTGCTGAAAAAGATGTAGTGTCGAAACGGGAATAAGCCTCCTCCTCTCGTTTATTATGAAATACATACTATATATATAAAACTCTACAATTAAATTTCAAATATAAAGTTTACTTATTCTCAAAACTTTTATGTTATTGTTGTCAATATTTTATTTTATGGTGTTGTTGGAATAAGTAGTTGATCCGATTTTCTGGAGCAGTAGTATCGGCGGGCCATCATGAGGTAGCATTTGACAGAAACAAATCCGACCACCACAAGAATCCCAAAAACTACATAAAATATGGAGCTGAGGGCTGGGTCCTTTTTTAAGGTGTAATAAAAGCCGTCGTCCGTTGTCATTTTGTCGTGGAGTGTTGCTTCCGGGGGGATGATCTGATTGTAAATTGAAGTTGAACTTGACAGGTTTGAGGATGGAAGGATCTCTCTTTGTGCGCGCGTGACAGTGGCCAATAAGGACATGGACAAAGTGACAAATGTCAAGCAATAATAATACGTAACAACGGAGGTCATTTCGAATTGTATCAAAACAAGAGCTGTTCTTGAACTGGAGGTGAAAAAATATTTGACACGTCTACGAAACAAGTGGCGACGGGATTACAAATTTTGTAATAATGCAGCTGAACCATAAGCCGGTATTAAAAATTGGTATAAAAAAGACGAATTGAATTGACGTAAGCCACTTTTGTGGTTCTTATTATTAACTTCCCGTTTGTGTATTTTGAGTTTAATTTGACGTGATGCCTCTTCTTGACGGCAGAGAACTATTTGGCGTAAGATTTCCTGTGCAAATTTAACTGGTTTGATTGGCAAAAATCTAAATATATTTTCCTGCAAATTTTAGCGACTATTTTTATTTTGTAGGAAGAAACCCCCGATTCTGTAGGATAAGTAAGTACATTTTATCCCGATAGTAATTAATATACATTTGTATTATGGGCTGCTTGACTGGATTAATAAGCGTGAGTAGATGCGAAAAATACTAATTGTAGTTCCGATCGTGGTATTTTCGGGGAACAACGCCCTTATTTCCTAATTTGTAATCACATATGAAATTTTGTCTTTTGCGCATATAAACATAATTATTTTGTTAACCAAACTTGCGCAGGATATATTAGACTTTTCGGGAATGATAGAAATAAATAAGAGATTCAAATGATGATGATCTATTTATGAGGTACGTATACGCCCAACGGGCCACGGAAGCTTGACCAAATTTTTTCCCCAAAATACCAAAATCCCAAATTTTACATCCCAAAAGACGCGATCCCAAATAAGATTTTTTGACCAAAATCCCAAAATCCCAAAAAATATTTATTTTGTGAAAACTCGTCAGAATACAAAACATTCGTAATCATATCTAAAGTTATATTTTTTAAAAACATTTTAAAGCTTACTTTTTTTGTGCTGTTTGATATTTTGAAATAACTAAAATCGTCAAAATACAAAACTTTCGTAATGATATCTACAATTATATCTAAAAAACATTTTTAAACATTACCAGTGGCAAAAAAAACCAATTGTTCTCCCTATCTTAACACACACATACAAGTAACAACAAAATTGTTACGGCGAGAAATAGGATAGTTGTCTTTGTTCCTCCAGAGGAGGTATTTTTGTATAATTTTAGGAATGTGCGTTTGCGTTATGCATTATGTAAATTTGTGAGTGTGCATTTCTTTTACGCTTGTTGTACGTTGTGGAGTGAAATGCAAAAGCCAAGCCAAAGCAAAGCGCCACATGTTTATCAGGAACAACAAAATCCAGGATATGCGTCGCGCTGGTCTTTTGTTTGACATGTTTGGAAATGCCACCTACCAGGCGGACACCCAGAAGCCGATTGGAAACTCATCATCGTACTATTGTGACGCCCAGAGACGAAGACAACTCCGCGGTGTCAAGAAGAAGAAGTTTTGTGGCTGTGGGGACCTGATCACGGAGCATTTAATGTTCCCCGGAATACGGTTCCTTCCCCTGTACAACCGCTTCGGAGATATGAGGTACGGCTTCCAGCCGGAAATCCTCCAATTTGTTTGTTCCGGAATGCATCCAGGGCGACTCCCTTTCCAGGAATTAGTTTCGGCTTACGACCCACCCAGTTGGGGACTCCTCCTCCTGTTTTCACTCATGCTATTGCCGGCAGCCCACATTCTCCTGGATAGATTGTCCAAGGAGAAGGGCGAGGGCGGAATGAAACAACAATGGAGCTGGTCCTGGTGGAGTCAGGTGGGTGAACACATGCTGACTGCCTGGAAACCATTGGTGGAGCAAGGGACCAAGGATGAGAGTCGGTGGCCACGCGCTCGCCTCAGCAACGCCTACAAAGGGGAAAACATCACCCGGATTACGTCCCCCTTGAAGCCCACTCCCTTCCGCGAGTTTGACGAGCTGGTGGCCCACAAGTACCAAGTATTCGCCAGTACCGTGTTTATCAAAAACTATCGGATTGAATTTGACTGGAACTTGGCGGGGGATGCGGCAAATGTTTCCAGCTCCGGCCGTCGCCGCCGATCAGCACAAGGTTGTTGTAAATTATAGTCAAGCCCAATCTGGAAAGTTCCACAGGATTCCCATATATTCACTAATCTACGTCAATGTACACCTGTCCGCATGGGGGCTGGATTCAATTAAGGGGCCCAATTTAACAGAAAGGGATAAATTCGTGCTGAGCAACACTAAAATATTTCCGCACTGGATGGTTGTGACCAAAAGCGGGAAGTTCTTCAAACAACAAGTCGTTGCCGCTTTTGAAGACCTCAAATCCTCCTCCAGGCATGCGCACATATTAACAGGATCGGAATTTGACAAGTTGCGCGTTCACTACAGCAAAGCCAGGTCCGGACACGCGAAGAAAGAAAAAATACAAGTCCCCTTTTCATTTGGGAAGGAAGTGTTGGGGCGAAATTGGGATGGGATTGGGTTGCTAAATTGGATAAACCCGAAAATACTCCGGAGGCTGGACGGGCTGATCACCTCGGGGATTCTGAGGTGGCATGAAAACTTTTACCATGCAATGAATCAGGGGAGGGGCATCTTTGTGGACTTTCCGGAGCCGAATCGATTTACCCCGTCGGCCCTCTCGGGGAGCATAACCGTGGTGTTTGGGATATTGGCTGTGGGCTTGGTTCCGGCGGCGTCTGCCTTTCTCCTAGAACTTGCGGCAGGCTGGTTTGCTAAGCGGGGTTGGATTTTTGGGCTACAACAAGTTATTCGGAAGCTGTTCAAATATATTTTGAAAGTCGTGTCAAAGTTGTTGGTTAAATTGGGAATGGGTCATACTGTGGTCGTGGATTACTAACTTCAGGCAGGGTTTCAGAGTTTCAGATGGCACAACTTAATTTTTGCACCAAATGTTAAAAATAAATGAATCTACTTGTTTATAACTTTTATTTCGAGTGCACGTCCTTGACGGGCTAAAGAGCAACTGTCAAAAGAGAAGTACTTAAATAATTTTATCGCTAAAACCGTCATTTCTGATTGGCTGATTTTATTATTTAGGCATAGACGAGGAAACGACAAGTTAATATAATATGGATCCTTACATGAGCAATGGAAATGGCGATCATTGTTTGATAAAAGCAATACTGAAGCAACGTGCTATTACAATCTTTAAAAAACAATGCTAGGTTGGGGTGAAGCAATAGGCCCGAAGGCTGGGCACCAAAGCCACCCCAATTGCTCACCCCGACTCGCAAAATGTCAGCTCACAACTTTTAATCATACAACTAATTTATTATGCATCATTATTGACCAAGGCTTAATGTTTACAGGATTAACAAGTGTGGGTGGATGCGTAAAACCTGGGAAATTATGGGATTTTTGCAAAATGGTCGGGAAGTAAACAGATTGTTTATTCAATTATTAAGTATTATTAAAATTGTTTTCGACAATTTCCAGTTGATCTATCATTATCATCAATCCAGTGAGCAAGCAATACATAACTTAACGGTTGAGTGACACACTTGAGGCGGATATAGACAATTTTGTAGAAATTTTTTTACGTTTTATGAAAATATTTATGATTTCATCGAGAGCTATATAATATTTTGATGAGTAGTAAAAAGTAAATAGCAACTTATTGATAAACAAGTTGTTATTGATTCGGAGGTTCGTTACCGGTGATTTCGGATGATTATGATTGATGTTGAAAACAAGGAATGTAGAATTCTCAAATATTTTACAAGTTGTTGGCAAACAGTTAAAATGTTTGTGGCCAAGGTTTGTTGACGTTGACTGGTTTAAAGCAAGTGAGGGCAGATGCGTAAAAGGTAGCAAGTATGGGATTAATAAAGCGACAAGTAGACAAGCTAATTAATTATTGAAATTGTTTTTGAGCAAAATTATGGAACTGGAAGGGAAACAACCAAACTCTTGTTGGTAATGACATTCAGTAAATTACTATTATTTCGCTGAGGCATGTCGCAGAGTCTGTTTTTAAAAAAATTGAATCATGAGGCGAGAAATCATAATATGCGTCAAGTTGAAAATGGCAATGGTGAACAATCGTGACCGTCCCGTCCCGTCCATACATCCCGTCAACAACCCGTCCATATATATTATTAGCTCGCTGCCCCAATCTTAATGAATCGAGCTTATGATCTAACCAAACAAACACCAACTAATCTGGTAGAATAACCTCAATCAGCACCAAACTGACACTCCTAAAACAGTAGAACACCCGCCATCCGCTCCATCTGTAGGCACCTAACATACCTAATCACCTGCAGAAAGCTCCCAATTATCCTGTA